>CP139507.1:361607247-361905830 GCA_021014915.2 Artemisia tridentata subsp. tridentata | reverse complement strand
TCTTTATTTTTGAACCTGAAACGCCTTTCTACAGGGAAACTTTTAACATAACTAAGTCACCTACCTCAATTTCGATTGGTCTTCTTCGGCTATCGGCTTAACTTTTCCGTCTATCTTGTGCCGTCTAAGTCTTACTAGAATCATCTCAATGTTTTCCGTGGTCGCTAATACTACGTCCGTGCTTGCCAATTCCCTTCTTCCGACTTCTTCCCAAACACGGGTATTCTACACCTCCTACCATAAGTATTTCCTAGAGTGACATATTTATACTCGCGTGATAGCTATTTAACTAGAGGCAATGATCATCCAAAATTTCCTTACAACCGGACATCGTCAATGTTTTTCTTTTCAAGTCTCATATCTATTACGTGGCCATAAAGGTATAACAACCGCGTGATAATATCTCCTAGCCTCTATCGTGAAACATAACCCCAATTCACCCTTCCTTTTATCACAAAAACTAATCATCCCACTACCGCTAAAATTTACAACCCGAATGATCTTATGGCTACAAGGATGGCCACATTATATTTGTCAAGCCAATCTATTCCAATGACAACATTGAATTCTCCTAGTATTGTAGGAATTAAGTCAATTTTAAAGACGTTCTCATCAATCTCTATCTCTACATCTCGATATACATTAGACACAACAACGATTTTACTATCGGCTATTTCGACTTCTAGAGGTATCAGAAGTTTAGCTAGTGGGGAAGTTAGTTGCTTGCTAAAATCATAAGACACGAAGGAAAACTAGCACCCGAATCATACAAAACCCGAGCGGGTACGGAATTTACAAGATGAATACCTGAAGTAATATCGGACTCCAACCTAGCTTCTTCAACACTCATTTGATAAACTTGAGCCATTGGTTTCATAATTTCAACCTTTTCTTCTTTGACAGTCCTCAAAGGCCTTGCTTCAATTGCCTTTGTTTTTGGGAAATCCCTCAGCCTATGCCCTAGTTCATTACACCCATAGCACACTATCATTGGTTTGGTACAGTCTTTACTTTTATGGTCAAGAGCTCCACACTTATAGCAACCCGGCGTATTACGCCTACACTCTCCAACATGAAACTTATTACATTACGGACAAGCCACCTTAGTCTTGGTTTCCACATCTTCCTTGCCATGATCAAACTTGGCTTTCTTTCCATCACAATCTCCAAACTCTTGCTTCCTTTTTATTTCCTTAGCTTCCTTCTCCTTCCTCCTCAATAAGTCCGCTTCCCTCACACGCGCTCTACTCAAGAGGTCCTCCAAAGTAGTACATTTGAATGGAGAGATCACATCACGAATATCATCCTTAAGCATTCTTTGGAATCTATCGACTTTAAGCTTGTCATTCCCAAGATACTCGGGACAATAAGGAACCATATCATTAAACTTTCTCCACAACTCATTCACGGTCTCGTTGGTTTGAGTGAGAGATTGGAATTTCTCACGGATCTTGTCAATCTCCTCAGCCGGAGCATATTCGGCACTAAACAACTCCTAAAATTCCTTCCAAGTACATGTTTCAGCCCAAGGTTCACCTTTCTCACACACTTTTCCTTCCCACCAAGTCTTAGCACTATCGCGAAGAAAATTAGTAGCATAGATAACCTTCTTCCTTTCCTCACATCCACTAGTACGAAAAGCACCCTCCACAGCCGTAACCCACCTATTACTAACAATCGGGTCAAGGACACGGGTAAACTGTGGTACATCACAAGCCGTGAAGTCCCGGTAAGTAGCTTTGTCGCTCCTAGGTTCTTTCGCTACTCCACATTCTTTCTTAAACTCCTTAAACTCTTCCTTCATTAGCTCCTTAAGATTTTGCGTCGTTTGTTTGACATAGTAGGGCATTGCTTGTTCAATAGCCTTACCCACTCTTTTTGCTAACATTGAGTCCAAGGCTTTCATCTCCTCTCCTGAAAAAACCCTAAAGCTAGGTCCCCCTGAACTAGAAGAAGAACTTTCGTTATCCTTACCATCATTACCCGCATCACTTGCCGAAGTTTTGGCATGTTTGGAAGCCGTGGCTTTCGCGACTTCTTTTGGGTGAGGGGTTTCCATTTCTTCTTACTGAAAATTAGCAATTCATAACATTAAACACAATTATGTATACTTAGCCAATGCATGAATGACATTTCTATCTTGTTCTAGCACCCTAGCTTGTCACTCATGTATGATCTAAATGATTTCAATTTCACATATGTCCCGTATTTTCATTACTACGGTGGCCAGGCGTAGTCATGAAAATATTGAACGTATGGGTCCTCAAAATCATCCAAACAATACACAAATAACAAACACTAGCTCTAAACGCATCTATACAAGGCCTAAGTCTAGGAAATCCTAAAGTGAAATCCTAATTCTCTTAGACCGAAGCTCTGATACCAAGTTGTAACACCCCGTGCCCGCTTTGACCAAAATTTAAAACTTTTTGATGCGGAAACGTTTGACTAAAGTTTACATACGTTACACCATTCTTTGAAAACAGAAATCTATAACGTTGCTCCTCTCCAGACACATTACGTTGTATTTGATTTCTTTTTTTTGAAAAACCTTTTACACATTAATTGGAAATAACTTAAATTCAAGCAGCACAAAAGTTACGCCGTAACTACAAGAAGTAGTTACGCCGTAACCTAATTACAAGAAAATGGGATGCCACGGTGTTGTAGTAAAACCGTAACCCATAACATGATTACGCCGTAACTACAACCCCGCAAGAAAACCTGCACATTTTAATATTAACACACCAAAACCATTTAACACCATTTCGGTGCTATAAACATTCCCGACATTATTCTCTTGACATATAGACTATAGCTAACATATTGAACTCATTTCATAACAACTTGACCCGTTACATCACCAAAATGGGTAAAAACACCCTTAAACCAAACACACCCTTAAGAACCCATTTCAACTACACACTTTTACCCAATACACCTATCCACAACATATCCATTTGAAAGCATACATTCTTTGTCATTTCTAATATATTAAAAAGTTGTTAGTACAAAGTTTTGACCCGTAGCTTTCCAAAATGGGTAAGTTTGGCTAAAAGCCAAACATCCTTCTAATTACCACCTTAACCACAAACCATAAAGACTTCATGACACTTATACATATTTGACCCATGACCCATACATGAACAAAAGACTTTAAATGTCGACAAGACCATTTGATAACAAAACGACCATATAGATTAAAGTATACCAAGACACAAAGAGACTCTTCGGGGCTTCCAACTTTAATACGCTCGGTCCAAAAGGTTATGGTCTTCTAGTCTACCTTCTACACTAGAGCTAAGCTAAGCCCTTACCCTTGCCTTCTCCACTTGTACCTACAAAATCATTAACATCTAAATCGTAAGCGAAAACGCTTAGTAAGTATACAAGATATAATCCACATCACATTTACATGAGATTGTTGATTACCACCAATCATAACATTAACAAGGAGCATCAAATGAGATTATTACTCACCTTGACTGGGCAAGTAATTAATTAGCATTAATACAACTAGCATTGGATCCAAGCTAACATACATTCACAAGCTCCATACAAATCACATTAATCATAAACATAACATTATCATCATAGCATTAACAAGGATTATACTCATATACTTACCTTGATTCCTACTAGCTTCCTACTTGGTTTGAATGGGCTTCTACAATGCTTCCTATTACAAAATTAACTATAATAGCAACTAATTAACTAAGGAGATCATCATTTACAACCTTTATCCATAATACTCCAATCCACCACATGGACCCTAATTTCTCCAAATTGGGGAAAGTTACTTACTTGATGAAGAGATAACAATTAAGGTATCTCTAGTGCCTTTGATCACTTCTTGATAGCTAAAATGAGATAAGATGATGTTTTTGGCCTTCCCTCCTTTTTCCTTGCTAAATGTCGACACCAAGAACTCACTCAAGATTTCCAGACAATTCTAGGAGCTGAGGTATTTATCATGTGTTGTTAATAGTTTGGTCAATTGGCAAGGCTAGTCCCTCTTTGTCCTATTCTTCCTATTTTGGCCACACATTAAGTTATTACTTAATCTATACCATATAACTTATATTTACAAAGCATATATTTACATAAATGATACCTCATCGGGGTACGGGTGTAACATATTATTAGCATGTTACAGTATAATTACCATACTTAAACTTTCTTAACATGTTTTAATGATGTCTTGATTTTTTTTTGTGAGATAAACATATAATAGGGTGCGTTTGTTTGTTCGACAAAGAAAAGAAAGAAAAAGAAAACTTAATTTTCGATCATGTTTTCTATTAGAAATTTGTTAGTGGTATTTTTAAGAGTATTTAAGACATATAAAAGGAATGAAAAAGGACCAAGTTTACTCACTTGTTACTTAGTCGATTATGAGAGTTTTGAGGCGTAATGGTTTGGATTTTGCATGCAAATGTTCCTCCTCCTCCTAAGCTTTCTCAAGGTCTCTCCTTAGATTGTTTGTGGCTTCTAAGATCAGAAATAAAAAGGGCTGTTTTGGTTTGGTCGATTGGATGTGAAAAAGAAAGGAAAGTATGGATCGATATATATATATAGAGAAGAGAAAAATTAGGGTTTTTAAATGAGGCTATGTCACCATGTTTGTATAGGAGGGGACATGGAGATGTGTCTAAGTTCTATTGGTTCCATGTGTATGGAGAAGGGGGGTTGGTCGTGTAATATGTGGTAAGGGTGGTGATGTGTTGTATTTAAAACCAAGTATTCTATCTACTTAGGTTAATTTGAAGGAGACATGACTATTTGGTAAATTTTGGATCAATGAAGGGTGTATGTGGTGAGTAAAGATGAAAAATAAAAGGGTTTAGTTTGAATTTTGTTGGATTCGAACTAGGGAATAAATATAGGATCGAATGGCTTTAAGATGTGGTACCATGGGCTATATCATGTAGTACTTAGAGTTTAAGGATGGTAACTAGTTAGTTTTAAGGGTTAACTTAATTATTTGTTAAATAGAAAATATTTAAAGTTTACTTTAAATAAAACATATGTCGAATTAGGTATTTAAGGAAGAGAAAATCATGTTGTGCTTCATGGAGTGGTACTATAAGCTTAGGAGAGTTGTACTAGGGTTTAGAAAATAAGAAAATCTATTTTTAATGTTTCTTTAAATTATAGTAATTATATGTAAATTTTGTTAAGTTTAAAAGTATATATTTGAGATTTTTGGTTTTTGTGCATTAGGCACTTGTACACTAGGTTTAGAGACTTGTACTTATGTTTAGTGAGTTTAGGAAAATTTATTTTTAAGGCTTGTGTATGAAAGGTTTGTAAATTGTGCTTTAAAATAAATATATTTAGGGTTTTATTAGGGTTTTTATTAATATTTAGCTTTTATGCATAAAGGACTTGTACCTTGGTTTAAATGACTTGTACATTGATATTTTGTAAAAATCTCATATAAATAAATTAGGGTTTGTGAATTTAATACATAAAATCATAGTTCTATGAAATTAGGGTTTTATCGGGAGTTAAAACGGAATTAAGGTTTTTGAGCTTTAGATGCTTGTACATTACTCAAATAAATCGTATTTTAGTATTTCTAGGGTTTTGTTATTCTCACATGTTGTTATGGTAGCTTAGGGTTTCATAAAAACTCTTATAAAATAAATATTAAGTACGTTGAGGTTGGGTTGCATGCGAGCACGTTTATCGAGGTTGTGATCTACGTCACATAAGATAATAGATATGATCAGATAATAATAATAAAAAAAATTACACGTAGAAAATGATAAGTATTCTATAAGATAGTTTATTTTAATGTGGAATTTTCACAGTGGTTACAGCAGGAATGGAGGTTGATAAAGCGAAAATCGATGTTATCACCAAATTACCACCTCCAACAAACGTTAAAGCTGTTAGAAGTTTTCTAGGACATGCCGGTTTCTACCGTCATTTTATTATAGATTTCTCCAAAATATCTCGTCCAATGACAAAACTTCTTGAAAAAGATTTTGTTTTTTACTTCAATGCAGTTTGCATGAAGGCATTCAAAACATTGAAAACCCAACTGACTAGTGCACCCATTATGGTTTCACCTAATTGGTCACTACCATTCGAGCTCATGTGTGATGCAAGTGATTTTGCTATTGGAGCTGTGTTAAGACAACGTGAAGGAAAACATTTCTTTCCTATATACTTCGCTAGTAAAACACTTAACAATGCTCAACAAAATTACACAGTTACGGAGAAGGAATTGTTAGCCGTTGTTTTTGCTTTCGACAAATTCAGATCTTATCTTGTACTTTCAAAAACGATTGTGTTTACTGATCATTCAGCGCTCAAATATCTGTTTACCAAACAAGATGCAAAACCGCGTCTTATCCGATGGATTTTGTTACTCCAAGAATTTGACATAGAAATCAAAGATAAGAAAGGAGCAGAAAATCTAGCTGCTGATCATTTGTCTCGTCTCGAAAATCCAAATTTGGAAGAGTTATAGGAAGATGAAATCGATGATTATTTCCCTGATGAAACTCTCATGAAGGTTGACACAAATGATGAAAAAGAAATTCCGTGGTTTGCAGATTTTGCAAATTATCTTGTTGGAGGAATTCTCAAAAAAGGATTAACTCATGCCCAATGAAGTAAATTCTTTTCAGAACTGAAACACTATTAATGGGAAGATCCATATCTTTTCAAGATGTGTCCCGATGGGATGATCAGAAGATGTGTTTCTGGTTCCGAAACAAGAAGAATTCTTGATGAATGCCATCATGGCCCGACTGGGGGACACTATGGTCCTTCCACCACAGCTAAAAAAGTTTTTGATGCTGGATTCTGTTGGCCAACAATTTTCAAAGAAGCTCATACTCTTATTCAAAATTGCGATGCTTGCCAAAGATCCGGTAGTCTTTCTCGTAGAGATGAAATGCCTCAAAAAAGCATTCAAGTCTGCGAAATATTCGATATTTGGGGAATCGGTTTTTTGGGACCATTTCCTAAATCGCACAAATACGAATACATTCTCGTTGTTATTGATTATGTTTCCAAATGGGCTGAAGCCGAAGCTCTACCCGCAAATGATGCACGAGTTGTTGTTAATTTTCTCAAAAAGCTTTTCGCTCGTTATGGAATTCCTTAAGCTTTAATAAGTGATCGAGGAACCCATTTCTATAACAAACAAATGGAGAAAATTATGAAACGATATGGAGTTCATCATCGTTTTGCTACAGCTTATCACCCACAGACCAGTGGTCTAGTCGAAAATACCAACAGAGCCTTAAAAAGGATACTCGAAAAAACGATCAAAGATAATCCTGCCGTTTGGTCAAGAAAACTAGATGATGCTCTGTGGGCATTTCGTACGGCTTACAAAACTCCAATTGGTACAACACCATACAAACTTTTGTATGGAAAAACCTGTCATTTGCCGTTTGAAATTGAACATCGCGCCTACTGGGCACTCAGAAACTGTAACCCTGATCTCAAAATAGCTGGAGAGAAGATATTTTTGCAATTGCATGAACTCGATGAACTAAAACTCCAAGCTTATGAGAACTCTAAGCTTTACAAAGCTACAAGTTCAAATCTCCTAAGCTAAGACCAAAATGGTTCGGACCGTATATAGTGAAACATGGATTTCCATCTGGATATGTTGAATTATTTGACAAACAAGGTGGAAGTTTCATTGTTAATGGTCACCGAATTAAATTGTACTACGATAAGGAGCAAATGAACGAGATTTCTATTAAAGAGATTCTGCCTCAATCAGAATTTGAATCTATCACATTTTTGACACCTTTCCCAACCGACTACAAAGAAAATTCTGAATTTATCTATGATGTTCTTCCTAAAGTTTGGGAAAACGTAAAGTTGTACAACATAGATGAAACTGGAGAGGAAATAGTGACAGAAAACGTGGTGTATGTTCCAAAATTCTCAAAGAAGAAATCAAAAATTGCACCAACGTAGATAGAAGGAAGTTTGAGTCAGGCTGATGACTCGTTAATAAAACAAGCACTTCTCGGGAGGCAACCCGTGTATTTGCTAATTTTACTTCCTAATTTATTTTTCAAAGTGATTACATCCCAAAGTTTCTCTAATCCCTTAGTTGAACTTAAGTGTGGGGGTGTACCACTGAATTTTGAATAAAACGTAGAAATATTTTCGTGTGTTTGTTTTGTTTGTTTTTGAGATTACTGCAGGTAATGACTTCGAAGTTTGAATGCTTGGATCAAATAATCAAATGAAGCCGGAAAATATGGTTTATTCTCTTATTTCCCTATTTTCATAGTTTGAAGTTCGTTTATCACATTGAGGACAATGCTTAACTTAAGTATGGGGGGGGGGGTGAATAGGAAAATAAGGATAAATTGTAAATTTTGAGCTAGATTTTAAATTTTGTTTGCCCTTGTGATCTGGTTATTTGTCATTTTAAGGATAATATATTAGAATAACTGGATCTATCCACTGGTAAAACCTGTAATTTTTGAAAAATTGAGATGTGTCCCGATTAATATTGCAATCCATTCTGGGATCGATAACATTAGCTTGCACATATTATAGCCCTTCCACCAAAATGCGAGGATTTAAGCCTGTTTCGTATCTAGCATACATCTTTTATGCTTTAATTCATTTGCTATGAGTGTGCCGGTGATTTTATTTATTCTAGAACTTGTGCTTGTAAATCATTACGAGACCGTTGTGAGATCACATTTCATGTGTGATATAAGTGTATATGCGTGATAAGAGGCAACCTTAGGATTTAACCCAAATAGCCTTCCGTATCGATATTTAGCTAGTAACACTGACTAGTTAACCACCGATATAAACCCTATTGTTAGCGTTTACCTTTAACGCTAGATACCCCTAGTTACACCCTCTGAGCCTATCTTTTTCTTTTGATAAAATCTAGAAAAATGCAAAAAGATTTTACACCTTTTAGCCTAGCCTTACCCTTAGTCAAGTCTTGGTTGGTTGCTAGCTATTTGGCAAGATGGATGTTATGTGGGAAATCATGAAAATTCAAAGAAAGTTGTAAACTCCATGAGTATTGATTGAAGCAAAGTAAAGTGAAAAAGTCATCGCAATTATAAGATGACTAGTGAAAAGAGTTAAAAAAATAAAAAAATAATAATAAAAAGAGAGAGAAAGAAAAGTCATCGCAACTATAAGGTGACAAGAATAGCTAATGAGCTATGGAATAATGTATTGAACGATCAGGTATGGAGTTTCTCAAGATTGCATGATAGTGGTTCGAAAGTAGCTAGCAACATTTGGTTAGTAGACTTTGACTATTTTGTATATTCTTTATTATCAACCATTTCTAAAATATATCCCATGCCTTATTCTTACCCTTTTGGCTTTGTGGAATTATCAAGTGCATTGACATGTAGTGACCATCCAATTTCTTGAGGAATTAGATAACGTTGCTAGCGATCTAAGGTTAACCTTAGTGACCATCCGTTATTTGGTGATGCAAGAATTCGTACCAGCGAGCTATTATGTTTTGCATAAGACATTTGCACATAAGTCTGATATAACCCTTGAAGCCTTAAACCCGAATAAAATCCCTCTTTGATATGTATACTTGGTGCTCACGCCATTTCGGTGAAATTTTGTTTCTTGTACAAGCTTATGGTAATATTTAGATCGTGACTGAGCGATGAGTGTGATTTCTCTTATATACTCCACCAACCATATAAATGAGTGATTTGAGTGAATTATATCTCGTTCCTTTTTCGTGAGGTGTTTAGTAATGTTCATCAAGCAAGAAAATCATTTGGGTATTGTCAAACATCTCGATGCTTCAACCATAAAAGCTTAAAATGATGAATCTAACTTGTACTCGTACTTGATAGGTTTGCATCACATTTTTCTAATCATACTTGTATACCATGTGGATAATTGTTTTTACTTCTAGATTTGCTTGAGGGCAAGCAAAGTTTAAGTGTGGGGGAATTTGATAACGCTCAAATTGTGCATGTTTTTAGTAGCGTTATTCGTACTTTTATATGTGTTATTTGGTTATATTTATATGCTTTTGTTACTAAATCGTACCAAAGTATGCAAAGTGTATGTAGCCAAAAACAGGAAAAAGGAAGAAATATATGAAAGAATGAGGAAGAAGGAAATATTAATGATCGTACGAAGATTCTTGTGTCAAGTTCCACACCAAATAGGAATTTCAAAGAATGAAAGTCCAAGTATTCAAGTTGACAAGTTCCAAGAAAAAGAAAGAATCAAGTTTGGATGAAGAACGAAGAGCCATGAGCAAGAAACAAGCCAAACGCCAAAAGTCCGAAAGTTGTGTTCTCAGCAACTCCCATCTGATCGGATGCAGCCCGCAACCGATTCGGATGGAGGCTATTTTGAAGACCAACCGATCGGTTGGATCTAATACCGATCGGTTGGATGTCGAATGTTTTCCCAAACTTCATCATTAATGATATTATCTTTATGCACACGATTCCAAAGCCTTCTATTGAGCATTCTAGACTATTCTTCTTTACTTGGAAGCCAAGATGAAGCATTAAAGACCTTAGGCTTTGAGAGTAGTACAAATAGGACCATTTGTGAAGTGATAGAATATGCTATCAAGTAACACAGTTACCAATTAACTCCCTAATCATCAACCACTCTCACAATACTTTCAAATTCGTCCTTAAAAGTCCAGGAAACCTTGGAAGGTCAAGAAGTCAACATTTGGAGGTCAAAACATCAAGAAGTCAACACCAATACTTTGGGTATCACTACCTTATCATTTGTAATCTTATTTCAATTATTATAAGACTTTCAATCATGATTTCTAATATTCAAAGTTTAGAGTTTATGTTCATGTTTGCTATGAGTGGATAGTGCCTTTTAGCACTTGCTTAGATGATGTGTATTGCTTATTGATTGGCTTATGATTGTAATAACATGTTTTAATTCAATTTCAAGTTGATTCTAAGATCCAATTATGATTAAGTTTCGTAGTGACATTTGTTAATCAAGTTAGACTAGTTGCTAATAATTCTAAAGGTCGAAAGATTTATTGTTATTCAACTAGTTATAATCATTTGTCTATGAATGATTGTTTTTACCCATTATTCTTGATTAAACAAAGAAAGTTAATTGTGGTTGTAATAAGAATGCTTTTGTCTATCAAATGGGATTGATTGTAAACTATTTCAAGGGACGAAAGATTAGTAGTTTATAATCAATTGTAACCTATTTGTCTATGAATCGGTTACCTTTTGTATTGACCATTTCCTAAGCGTATTTGATAAAACAAGAGATTATTTTTGTGTTTCAGTTTGTTACCCCAAACTTATGAACCTTGAATTGATCTTGAATAGATTGGTTAAACGTAATTCTTTTTTTTATGAACTAAAATCTTGACAAAGGTTTAACTTGTAAGAACAATAGATTAGTTCACCAAACTAATTATCATAACCAACATGTTTACAAGAGTTATCACAATCATGCTTATCAAGAGTAGTATATTAGTCTAAGCAAGTGTACTTTTAATCATCTGAATTATCATTTTATCATCATTGCTTGTTTTAGAGATTTACTTTTATTAGCTTACAATTCGATTCACTCATAAATCCCTGCGAACGATCCCGACTTACCATCATAATCTTGCTATCACGGACGAGTTCACTTGCTCGTATGTGTTATTTCTAGATTCGGTAATTCGACCCTTATAAATTTAAAACTTGTACATACACGTAACACATCAACACCCCTATTTTCATATTCCACCCCTCCCCTAATTTTTTTGCTCTACTTTTCTATCAGTTTGTTTAGTAATCAGGGGTGAGCACAAAAACCGAAAAAATCGAAACCAAACAGAAAACTAAAAAACGATGGTTCAATTTTTACTTTTTCAAAAACCAAAAATTCGGTTCGGTTTCAGTTTTCGTCCAAGAACTGAACCGTAAAAACCGAACCGAACTGGTTTTATTATATGAATATATAATCAATATAATATAAATAAATAAATCAATTTTTCATATTCATTTTGTGGATGTATTTATAATACATTAATCTTATCGTTTATATGTGTGTTTTTCGTGTACGTGTGTTTACTTGACAATATATTAATATATATGTGATAATGATCATACTATATGTATGTTCGCTTGCATGTGTATTCGTCTCATCTATATATGTGTAATTGTAGAAATATGGGATAAACATTATTTTACTTAGATTGACAAAAAGTAAAGATGAATAGCCAAATTTCTAAGTAAATTGACCACACGCAAATACAAATGGTTAATAACCAAAAAAAAAAAAAAAAAAAAAAAAAAAAAAAAAAAACTGAATCAAAACAGATAATAAACTGAAAAAACCGAACCGCCAAAAACCGAAGGGTTTCGGTTTTGGGGTTTTATAAAAACTGAATATTTTGGCTCGGTTTCGTCCTTAGCCAAAAACCGACCCAAACCGAACCGTGCTCACCCCTACCAGTAATAACATGCAGTTGATATATTTTTCTGTCAATTTGTTTCGGGAATAAATCTGTTTTGATATCTTTTATTTTTGTTAAATGTTTATGTCAGTTGTTGTAGGAATAGCTTTTTATCAGTTTCTATACATGCAATTGATATATTTTAATGTCAGTTTGCTAACCCCTACTTGTATTATCCGTAAATTATGTGTGAATAACATAACTAGAGTAGGGAAAAACAAAGGTATCAGCTGTAGGGAATTTCTATTGATTAAACCATCAATACCACGAGTACGCAGCAGATGGATCTAGATTTAATGTTATGAATTAAAACACATAATAAATACTAACCTCGAATCTATTGAAAAATAGATAACCACCAAGTCTTGATCTTGATCATGAACACTTCAATGGATCTCGTATCACCGCGAAACCCTAATCAACTATAGTGAGTTGATCTCTATCAAAAACTCACACTAGACGTCTAATGAGAGCGTTAGGATGCTAGTGCTTAACCCACGAGCTTACGAACTAAACACGAATGCTAGTCGTAGAGAAGAAACAAAGCCAAATCCCTTACAAGGGGTGCTGGACGATTTGTAGAGGCAAGAAGAAGATCAAAGAATGCTTTTATTTTGAGAGGTGTGTATAAATGAAGACCTAGAGGCCTCCTTTTATACTAATAGAGTAGCTTAGGGAAAAAGCCACTCATCTCCTTGCCTTAGTCCATATGGCCGGCCATACAAGTGTTCCATGGGCCTCCTTATTGCCTTTTGGTCCTTGTAAAATAACTATGTACAATACAAGCTAATTTTGGACTTAACGACCGTTAACCGTTACACTAACGGACTAATGACCGTTATGTATATTTCGTGGATTATATTAATTATAATTAATAGTATACATTAAACATATTAATTATATTTAATAAACGCTCTCAAAATGTATACGTGTGTGCCCCGATAGACTCACGTAATTTCTAGCCGTATAACTATTGATTTACGAGCGCATAACCAACAACTCCCACTTGCGATCGTAACAATCAATAATGTATACTAACAATGCTAAGTGTCTAGCAACACCGCATTGCTCCCAGAAATACCTGAGTGTGGTTTCATAAAACAACTAGGTAAATGGTTTACAATTTTAAATTATCCTTTTGTTTCAGATACTTGTTGAACTATGGATATGGATCAAAGTCAGTCCATATTGTTCAAGTATTCTGTTTCTCATTTTAGAAATTAATCATGATTACAAACGTAAAACAAGTATCATCTTGATTTACACTTTAGGCACGGCCATGCAAACATCTGATTAATTCAGCGAGGGGCCCAGTAGTATCATGCTCCAGAAGACAAGTGGAGGAACAAATTCTATTTTGACTACACGTGTCATTCATGTGCTTCAACCGACTTCTGAGAATAGCCTTTATAACCACCTTGTTCAGGATAGCGTTTAACTATAGTCAAGAAGAAAGATCCACACATGCAAGACCTGCTTGCATCTCAAGTCAGAGGATAAATAAAATAACCATTTGCGAGATATCACTTAATGACGCCGATCTATAAAGTGATGACTCGTAGGTTTGGGGAAATCCAATATCCATAGCACGTGGATAACATGTGAGTTTGGCGGACACATCCTTAGTATTCAAATAATATAACCAATCTCTCACATTTTCCTTAATTCAACAATACTCCCATATCATTGATCGACAATGGACAATTTAAAGTAATAAATTACTTATGGATTAAACATGCAAATATAGGACACAGTTAATATATGAATGAATAACTCAAGTACCACGTATATTAATCATCAAAATAATAAATGTTTTACATATCCCATTATCCAAATACTAAAATCAAAACAGATTTACATAAGACTACTAACTGAACGAAGTCCAATACCACTAGCATGCTCAACATGCTTGTTCAAAGGCAACGCCTTAGTAAACGGATCAGCTAAGTTGTCATCTGTGTGAACTTTGTTAAGAACTACTTCATTATCTGCGATAACCTTACAGAGATAGTGAACCTTCCTTTTGTAATGCTTGGTGCCTTTCTAAGCTCCAGGCTCGTTGGCGATAGTTAATGCTCCAGTGTTGTCACATAGCATTTCCATAAGTTCTTTATTGGTGGGGACTACTCCAACCTCATCAATAAACTTCCTTATCGAAATAGCTTCCATTGCAGCTTCTGAAGCAGCAGTGTATTCAGCATCTGTAGAAGACATCGCTGTAACGCTTTGCTTGGCACTCTTCCAGACTACAGCGCCTCCGTTTAGAACGAAAACGTATCCGGTTTGCGACTTGGTATCATCCTTTTCGGTCTGCCACCCAACAATAGTATAACAGGTAACTCTGAGTTCTCTATTTGGGTCTCCACCGTAAACAAGAAACATATCTTTAGTATATCTGAGATACTTCAGTATGTTCTTCACAGCAGACCAGTGATTCTCACCTGGATCTATTTGAAATCAACTTGTTAAGTTCTGAACAAACGCAACATCAAGTCTAGTGCACCTCACCGCATACATGATGGATCCTACAGCAGAGGCATAAGGAATCCTCTTCATGCATTCCACCTCTGCAGGTGTTGAGGGTCCTTGAGATTTTCTCAACTCAAGTTTTACTTGCATTGGGGTAGTTCCAGGTTTGGAATTCTCCATATTAAATCTTTTCAAGATTTTCTCAATGTATGCACTTTGACAAAGTCCAATCAACCGCTTAGATCTATCTCTGTAGATCTTGATTCCTAGAATATATGCAGCTTCACCTAAATCCTTCAGAGAAAAAAAATTTCCAAGATAGGCTTTAATAGCTTGTAACATTGGAATGTCGTTTCCCATGATCAATATGTCATCAACATATAAGATTAGGAATGCTACATTACTCCCACTAGCCTTACGATATACACACGGCTCATCAAGGTTTTAAGTGAAACCATACTTCTTGATTTCCTCATCAAACCTTTTATTCCATTGCCTAGATGCTTGCTTTAGTCCATAAATGGATCGTTGTAGCTTGCATACACGGTTAGGATATTGTAGATTGAAAAATCCTTCAGGTTGGTCCATGTAAACCTCTTCGGTTAAGTGACCATTCAAGAAGGCAGTTTTGACATCCATATGCCAAATCTCATAGTCATAGTACGCTGCTATGGCTAAAAGAATCCTAATAGTTTTTATGTCTGCGATAGGCGAGAAGGTTTCCTCATAATCTACACCGTAGGTTTGAGTATAACCTTTTGCCACAAGACGAGCTTTATAGGTGTGTACCTTTCCATCCATGTCAGTCTTCTTCTAGAAGAGCCACTTGCTACCAACGGTTTTAGCGTTAAGAGGGAGGTCAACTTCAATCCAGACTTCAATGTCTTTCATGGATTTCATTTCCTCGTTCATAGCATTAAGCCATTTTTCAGATTCAGAATCTGCTAATGCAGCTTTATAGTTAGCGGGCTCATTGAGATCCCCTAACTCATGCTCCTCTGAATCGATGTACAAACACATACGTTCAGGTGCACGTATTGTCCTTGAGGACCTACAAACAGGAATAACTTCACTTTCTCGTTCAACACTTTTATGTTCAACCATCTCAGGAAGTTGGCTAGTATTTTTAGAAGGGTGAGTATCTTCTTGAATTTCATCAAGTTCTACGATCCTCCCACTTGCTTCTTGTGAGATGAGACGATTCTCAAAAAATTCAGCAAAACGAGCAACAAATACTTTGTGCTCAGGTGGGTAGTAGAAGTAGTAACCCATTGTTTCCTTTGGGTATCCTACAAAGATACACTTAATAGATCTTGGCTCAAGTTTGTCAGGCGTATAATGTTTCACGAATGCCTCACAACCCCAGACCTTTAAGTAAGACAGATTAGGGACTTTCCCATGCCATAGTTCATATGGTGTCTTTTCAACCTTCTTTGATGTAACCATATTGAGAATGCGTGCAGCAGACTCAAGAGCATAATCCCAAAAGGACATTGGTAGAGTTGTTTGATTCATCATAGATCTTACCATGTCAAGCATGGTTCGATTTCTTCTCTCAGATACACCATTATGTTGTGGTGTACGTGGAGAAGAGAGCTGTGAGACAATCCCACACTTCTTAAGATGATCTATAAACTCTTGACTCATATATTCGCCTCCACGGTCAGACCGTAAAGCCTTTATGGTCTTACCAAGTTGATTCTCAACTTCACTTTGAAATACTTTGAAAGTTTCAAAGACTTCATGTTTATGTTTAAGCAGGTAAACATAACCATATCGACTAAAGTCGTCAGTGAAAGTTAAGAAATAGTTGTATCCTTGTTTTGACACAGTTCTAAAAGGGCCACATACATCAGAATGTATGAGTCCAAGCAGATCTGTAGCTTTCTCTGTTTTATGCGGAAAAGGATTTCTTTCCATCTTCCCAGACACACAAGATTCACACTTATCAAAAGACTCAAGGTTAGTTGATTTAAAAAGCCCATCACGTTGCAGCTTCTCAATGCGTTTATTGTTAATGTGCCCAAGTCGGCAATGCCACAAGAATGTAGAGTCCAAGTTACGCTTGGCTCTTTTACTATTAACAGAATACATAGAACAATCATTCGAAACAGAATCATGCATATCAATTTAAAAATACCATTCCTAGAAACAGCATTAAAATAAAACACGTTATTCATTGAAACTGAAATACCAATATCTGTAAAACAATGAGTAAAACCCTTGTATTTCAAAAGTGAAACTAAAACAATACCCCTAGTAATACTAGGAGCATAATGACAATTGTCCAATACAATTATTAAACCACTAGGAAAGTATAAATCAAAACTTCCGATAGCTTCAACGGCTGCACGGTTTCCATTTCCCACGTACAGGCTTAAAGCTCCTGGCTTCAGTCTCTTACTTCCCCTGAGACCCTGAGTAGTATTACAAATGTGAGTACCACAACCAGTGTCATATACCCAAGATTTATGAGAAAAAGTATAAAGTTCTATGACGAAGATACCTGATGTGCTAGCATTGCTACCCACATTGCACTTCTTTTGCATCAACTCGGCTAAATAGGCAGGACAGTTCCTCCTCCAGTGTCCAGTCTGATGACAATGATGACACTCAGTGTCCTTAGCAGGATGCTCCTTTTAGGTGGAGGAGGAATCTTGGCCTTGGGGGCATAAGCAAGCTTAGCCTTGCCTTTACCATGATTCTTACCCTTAGCACCATTCAGCGGCTTCTTATTCTTATTATTCTTATGGATCCTTCCTACTCTTATAGCAAGTAAAGAAGGGGTAGCATCTTTCTTAGGAAGCCCTTGTTCGTACAGCTTAAGCATTGCATGCACTTCATTCACTGTCTTCCCCATGCATTGCATATTATAATTCTGTCTGAATCCAACAAAGTCCTTGTTCAGAGAGGTAAGAAACAAGCTCACTGCAAGGCCAGATAACATGGGGTGACCAAGGCGTTCCTGTCTATCTAGATAGCCCTTCATTTTCATAACATAGGTGCTAACAGATTGACCCTCCTCATGCTTACATGCATGAAAGGCCTGCACAGTCTCAAGGAGTTCCTGTTCTGCTTGCTGAGCAAACATGGTCTTCAATTCCTTAAGCATGTTATATGCATCAAAGTGCTCCAGATTCTTTTGAAGTTCTGGAGTCATGCTTATGAGCATAAGACAGCCTATGTCCTTGGATGCTTTAACCCATTGGGCGTGAGCAGCAATGACATCAGCAGGAACCTACTGATCAGGAGTTTGAGGAACATGAGTAGCAGGTATGGGATGTTCCACATAGGTTAACTTATCCTCGCTGTGAGGACGATCCTCAAATTCCAATACTAGTCGAGGAAGTTGGATGCAGTAAGTTTTTCCTTTTCGAGGAAAGACCTGAAGATCGAATTGTTGATGGATTGATTTGCTGCCATCTACAATAAAACAAAGTTCAAAATTTTAGTATTTTCGATAATTAATTCTTTTACAAATTAACTACCCATGTTTTATTAAATAAAACAATTAATTTATTAAAAGACTAAGACCCTCTTGAACTCCCACTCATCACGGTATTGCTTACTACTCTGGTAAGTCTTGTGGGTACAAGAGGTAGGCGGCGTGCAACAATTGCATTACAAGTGCAACTCTTAGATTTATGAGACTTATGGCACTAGAGTACAAGCTACTAGTGTCATGCATGTTTTGTCTCATCCTATACCTCGGGCTCAAGGATCTCACCGCTTGACTCGATTAAGTCGTCCAATTAGAGAACATGTGTAAATAACTCTAGGTCTAACTCTATAGAGAATAAACACCTTGGGTTGCAATTCACTCACGTCCCACGAAGAGCAAAAGGCAAGTGCAAGTGTCCTCAAATTTGGATGTCATAAACTTAAATTTCAAGTAGGGTATCACATAATTTTTTACAAAATCATGTGTCAAAAATTGTGTACAAAGAGGCATGCATACATCTTTGTAACACAAGTTTGCAAAAAACAATTTTTTTCAACTTATTAGGTGTACTTATTATCACGGGCAAAGAATGGTCAAAAACCCTATATTGTACTCTTCATGAGTCAAAAGACCCAAGTTCTTCCAATAATTCCCTCATATGCCGAAGCATGTAGTGGGGCGGGAAAAGACCACACAAAACCCTAGATCTTGATATAATCAAATATCATTAATAAAAGCACAAAACTTTATGTATCTTATAGTTAAAGTTTATTAAATCACACGATATCCAGCAAGCTACACTGGTAGCTTCGAGTAATGATCCACACCCTCAATAGCTTGATGGAACCCGCGATTTAATTAAATCATATTTCAATAGTTTATAGTCCGTTTAAGTGTTAAAAAAAAAAAAAAAAAAAAAAAAAAAAAAAAAAAAAAAAAAAAAGTTTTACACATAACACATAACTGGTCACAAGGAATTAAGTGTGTATTTAACAGACAATAATTAAATCTCACGATATCCAGCAAGCTATATCCTGGTAGCTTCGAGTAATGATCCACACCCTCAATAGCTTAATGGAACCCACGATTTAATTAAAAACAAATTTCAATATAAGTAATTAGTCTGTTTTTATTTCCAAAATCAATAGCATATATGTAAAGCAAGTCACAATGAATAAAACATATAAGAAATTAAAACAGACAGACGAAAGGGTAGAGGAGAAGACATACTCTAATGGAAAGCAGTAAAACAAGTAATGCTCTAAAACTCAAGAATGAGTCTTCCCCAATTGGAGAATCTAAGGCTCCCACAAGGTTTTCGAGCTAGGTACCAAGTGGACCGCAGACGTCATAATAATGACCGCGTAAGCCTTAAGTTTGGAAAAAAGAAAAAGAAGAAGTACTTGTTACAGTAATCTTTTTAATTTTTCTAACCCATTTTAAGTCTTATTAACCATTAATAATTAAACAAGATCAAGATTTAATTAAATAACAATAATGCATGTTATTGTCATAACAATTAATATATGTGTTTAATTAGCGTAGCAAGCGACTCTATGTGTAACCCATAACACCAAACGAGATGGCTCGTGATGCCACTGTAGGGAATTCATATTGATTAAACCATCAATACCACGAGTACGCAGCGAATGGATCTAGATTTAACGTTATGAATTAAAACGCATAATTAAAACACATAATAAATACTAACCTCGAATTTATTGAAAAATAGATAACCACCAAGTCTTGATCTTGATCACGAACACTTCAATGGATCTCGTATCACCACGAAACCCTAATCAACTATAGTGAGTTGATCTCAATCGAAAACTCATACTACACGTCTAACGAGAGCGTTATGATGCTAGTGCTTAACCCACGAGCTTACGAACTAAACACGAATGCTAGTCGTAGAGAAGAAACAAAGCCAACTCCCTTACAAGGGGTGCTGGACGATTTGTAGAGGTAAGAAGAAGATCAAAGAATGCTTTTATTTTGAGAGGTGTGTATAAATGAAGACCTAGAGGCCTCCTTTTATACTAATAGAGTAGCTTAGGGAAAAAGCCACTCCTCTCCTTGCCCTAGCCCATATAGCCAGCCATACAAGTGTTCCATGGGCCTCCATATTGCCTTTTGGTCCTTGTGAAATAACTATGTACAATACAAGCTAATTTTGGACTTAACGACCGTTAACCGTTACACTAACGGACTAACGACCATTATGTATATTTCGTGGATTATATTAATTATAATTAATATTATACATTAAACATATTAATTATATTTAATAAACGCTCTCTAAATGTATACGTGTGTGCTCCGATAGACTCACGTAATTTCTAGCCGTATAACTATTGATTTACGAGCGCATAACCAACATCAGCATGCATGGGTTTATTGGTTTTTAATTAGCGCAATACGAGTACATCATGTGTGGTTGTCGTTTATTTTCACCATTTTTATTTTAATATTTCTTTTTATTTTATCCTAATTCTCTTATCACAAAAGATATTTTGTGTAACTTAGACAATAAAGGTCAGAATACTTTATTTAAAAAATAAATTCTACGTCATTCAATCAAATATCTAAAATTATCATTACATTCTAACCCTAATTTCTAATGTGGCAAAACAAAGGTATCAAGATGCATTGGTTTATTGGTCTTTAATTTAGCCAATACGAGTTCATTATATCATGACATATTTTAACCAATTTTATCTCTCGCATGCTAACTATGAGACTGGTTTGTGTAGAGCCATCAGTTTGTAAATTTTCCATTCATTTTGTCTCACGAATTAGTTTCCAACTTTTACTTTATTTTTTCCCCCTTATTAGTTTGTAGACGATTTTGATTAGCAAATGATTTATCTACCGATGTTACCTTGAAGGTGGTATAACATTATAACGCCCTGGCCTCCAAGCACTATAATACTAATCCAATACTTACCAAAATATATTTAAAATATTGATGAAGAGTTATTAACAGCCAATAACCTCACTATAAACAACATCACATCTTTATAATCTGCTAATGTTGTTCGTGTCATGAATAATCACAATTTTGGTTTACGTATACAACATTACAAACTTCTGCCCCACAAATATTCCCTACACCACAGTCGATCTTTAATAACTTTTCAGCAACTATTTCATGTGACTTACATGCATTCAATAGAGTAAATTGCATAAATGGTCCCTGTGATTTGCTCAGATTGCATGCTAAGTCCCTGGTCTATCGAAATTGCAGGCGGCCTCCCTGTGGGGAATTGTTTGTTTCGTTTTGGTCCCTGGCCTCTAACGAAGTTAGTGTCTGTCCGTTATCTTTGGACTATTCTCTTAAACCAAAGGGTATATTTGTCTTTCTAAGTGTGGTCCCAATCTCAGATGTGTATAAGTCCACCCCCAACGTCATTGTCCCCTAAATTAATCCCACACAACTTCACACACACATAAACCCTAGATTGTTTTGGCCCTAAACCAATGAATTGTTTGTGTGGTAATCCATCAATTGTACGTACTTCATGGACAAATACAAACCCTGGACGTCGATTTCGTTGTTGTCCCCAAATTGTAAGTTATGTGTTTAAGGTAATTATCCTTGTCAGGTTTAGTTTACTAATTATTGTAAGTTATTCATTGTAGGGTACGCATTGTCCTTTCTTTTCTTGGGTGGATCCACCTATGTATGCTCGTGCAGTGGCAATTATGCCTGGTTTACTAGCTTCATGAAATGTACTTGAGGAAGCTTTGAATGCAATGGCTGCTGGAAATCGTACGCTAAAGATATGGCTCATTTGCAGTTGGATCTTTTTTATGTTTTTCTATTTGATGTAATGGTATTTTAGTGATGAAAAAAGTGAACTTATAAATTGACATGATAAATGTAATGGTCAATTGATTTTGTGTTATGTAATGAATTTCACTTATGGCAATGAATTTTAGTTAAGTAATGAAATTCATTTATGTTAATCTTTTTTTTTACACAAACACTTTCTTAGTAGCTGCACAACCAATAAGACCAAAAACACCATATGACCAATAACACCCAAAACACAGTCATGCGTTGGCCAGTCTTGAAACCAATAAGACCAAAAACCAAAACAATTGATTGGCCACAAGCATACACAGTATTGAAACCAATAAGACCAAACATGATAACATAGTCTTTAAAATGACTGTCATACATTCATTGTCTTGAACCAAAACACAAAACATAAAACCAATGTCATGAAACCCAATCACAGCCTAGACACACATTCTTAAAAACAAACACAGTCTTAAAACCATTAACAGTCTAGAACCCAACATGATAAGATAGTCTTTAAATAAAACATAGAACTTAACACAGTTGACAAATCACAGCTGTACAGATTACTTGGGTACTTTTTCTGGAGTTAACCTGCTAGCTAAAGTCTTGGTTCTCTTGGGTACTTTTTCAGGAGTTAAGCTGCTAGCTGAAGTTTTGGTTCTCTTCAATCTTGGTCCAGTTGAACTTGGTGTTGCTTGACTGGCTTGTTGTGAACTTGGTGGCTGTGAAACTTGAGTTGCAGCCTTAGCTTGTGCAGCTTCAGTTGATACACCTATGACAGCAGCCTTACCCTTTGTAGATTGAGTTGCCATACTCTGATTTGGCACAGCCTGACTTTGCACATGCTGACTTGCCACATGCTGACTTGCCACATCCTGACTTGGCACAGGCTTACTTGGCATAGCAGAAGAGCTTGTACCGGAAGCTGCACTAGTTCCACTAGTTTTTGTAGGGCAACCCCTTTTATTATGACCTGTCATTTTGCAAATTGTACATTTAACAGCTTTACCTTTTCTTTTCAACTTCACACCTTTAACCATTTCAATTTCACCTTGATTTTTCTTTCTTTTTTTGGGAGGTCTGCCAATCTGTGCAACAAATTTTGGTAGAAGCAAAGTGGTTGTACATTCAAACTTTTTCCAAAATTGTGGCCCATTAACTGGATTCACCTTGTGAGAATAAACATCAATCCATGTTTTCAGCTTGTATGAGTCATGTACCCAGTCTTCAGGTATTCCTACATCCATACCATTATCTGCCATATTATGAATGCAAGCAACATCATGCTTGCATGGGATTCCTGAAACTTCCCACTTCCTACAGGTACAAACTATTTTAGTCAAATTTACCAAAGTCTGTTCACCCCATGCAGCCTTAACATGAAAAAGTTATGCTTCATTCCAATCCACAATACACTGTGTTGCAGCTTCTTTTATTACATTAAAAATCTTGGTAACAACAGGGGTAAGTGGTCCTTCACATTTGGCTGCAACTTTTTGGACAAGCACTATCCTCTTCATAAGATATTCTCTCACATATTCTAGGGCAGTAATTATGGGACTATTGTTGGGTCCGTCAGTACCCAAGCATCCTGAAAATAGGATTTGGACACAAATTAAGCTAAGTGTTAAACAAGCGTAAACACTATTAAGTCACTGAGTGAACAGTCACTCAGTGAGTTACCTTCAAGATGCTTAGGACGAGTCTAAGAAGAAAGATTCACCATTCAGTGAGGCGGAACTCCCTGAATGTCACTTAAGCCAAAGAATAAGGTAATGGGTTCAGTGAGTGTTTGACAAGAACTCACTGAACCCCCAGTCTCCTCAACAACAATAAGTGATTAAAGACTGAAGACTGAAGGCGTGGACTGAAGAAACTGAAGTCTGAAAGAAAGGCGGGATTAGGCGGGAAGAGTTTGAAGAGATAAGGAGTAGTCTTATCGGGCCAGAAACGAACCTTCCCTAAAACGGCAAAAGTCAAGAAGTGTCAGAACTGATACTCAGAAAGACTTTTGGCCTATTCCTATTGGTTCTTGGAAATGACAAATACTGTTGTAGTTGTCAAACACGCTTGCTTATTCTTTTTGTATTTTAATCATCAGTGCTCTCTTATACTTGTGTATAAATAGGAACTAATGGAGAAAAGTGAGATAAGTTTTTGTGCATTAAAAGCTTAGACTTTCACAAAACCACTTTTCTCCTCCAAAGAGTAACCACATCCCTGAGATAGCTCAGTGGGTCTTATTGTTACCACTCAAAGCATAGCTTGAGTTTAGAGAGGAGACAACCCCATACCTTGTCTATTCAATCCCAAGTGTTTGTTCCGCAAAACACTTGGGTAATAGATTCTTTGATTGATTTCTAATAAGAATTTAAATGTTGAAAAACTTAGTGTTTTTATATTTACGTTTTACTTATCAGTTATAATTAATCAATACATTAATCTCAGTCATAAACACAATTAGATTAACTTTGTAGTTACTTTTAAGCGTGTAAAGGGAACAACAAGTGGTATCAGAGCCTCTGGTTTATAAAAGCTTTTCAAAAACTAAGAGTGCTCAAGGTTTTTAAAAGCAAGATCCTACTATGACTGATGTTAATGTGCCCCAACTCGTCGATAAAAAGGGTGGCAGCTATTCAGCTGTTGCTCCCAGACTCGAAGCTGGAAAATTTAGCAAGTGGAAAAAGTGAATGCTTTGCTACTTGACTGGTATGGAACCATACTACATCACTTGTATCAAGGATGGTCCTTTTGTCCCTAAGACTGCTGAGGGGCTAAACAAGCCTAAAGCTCAATGGACCATTGATGAGAGAAGGGTGGTCAATCAAAACCAACGCCTGAAAAGCATAATTATATCTAGTCTTCCTGACGATATAAAGGAATAACTCATTAACTGTTCTACAGTCAAGCAAACTTGGGATGACTTGATTAATAGCTTTGAAGGTCCCTCAGATACCAAGGAAAACAAGATCATGGACCTGAAACTTGAGTACAATACTTTCAGGGAAAATGTGTTGGGAATAAAATGTTCAAGTCAAAGAGCCTGCCAAAGATGTTAAAGAGCCTGCTAGTTGATTTTGAAGTGTATGAAGATATTCTACCAGTACCTTCTGGGTAGAAGGTACTGCTAGTTGATGAAGAGCCTGCCAAGCTTATGTCAAGTAGATTAGATATTTTGTAATAGATATTTAGTTGAATTTTTAGTCTTTGTACATTGTTATACGTTATGTAGAAGTAGTTTAGTCTTCTGTGAACCACAGAAGAATATGGCAGAGTTGTACATTGGTAGTTGTATTTAATTGTAGGCGCCAATATAGTCAAAGTATAGTTTTATATTCAACCACTTGACAATCTTGTAATAAGATATCCTTATCTTATAAAAGGATATCTTAGTCACCACTTCATGCATGCATCTTGACCAACTAATAACCAAAAAAAAACTATCTCTCAAGTAACTTAGTTACTTCAATTCACAAATCCTTTTACAATCTTAGATTCAAGATTACTTTGTAATCCCGGTGATACTTAGATCATCCGTATTATTTCATCAATAATATTGAATCGTTTTGTGTTAACCAAAGTTGTGTTCTTTGATCATTGCATACACACGTTTACTTAAACTCACCACCTTGTGTTCTTTTAAGTGTGTTGTAGTAGATTCCGCATGCTAAACACATTCAATACATAAATATCTCTCAAACACATTACTAAGATTCATATCCCAAGTGTTTGAACTTCGAACAAAACCGTTCCACAAAATGACTCTGAAAGTCTCTCTCAGACATATACCAGATACAAGACCCTGATAAACGAAATATCAAATGATAGTGTAGTTTTGTCTAAGCATGAGACCAATGTTGGCTTTGTCAACAGTCTCCCTGAGAAGTGGCTAAACTTCTCGCAGGGCCTCAGGAATGTTAATCACATTCAGACCCTTGAGCTCCCTGAGATCTATGAGAAGTTTGTGTATGAAGACAACTTAATCTCTAGGAGATACCCAGACTCAAAGAAAGCTCTTGAGACCAAAAAGGCCCTGACCTCCTCACCCATATCAACTGCTTTTTATTCTAATGGTGCTGTACAGGATTTTCAAGAGGATTCTGATGATGAGATTGATGAAAGAACTGGTGATGAGTACCTAAGTGACTTAAACTTGGAATTCCAAGAAAGGGCACTCCTTGCCAATTCAAAACGTTTTAAAAAAAGAAATCAGTCGTACTTTTCAAAAGCTAAAGCAAATGAAACCACTGAGTGTTTCAAATGTGGTAAAAAGGGCCACTTTGCTAGAGACTGTTATTCAAAAACCATCTCAGAACCCTCTTATAAATTTTCTGGAAACAGTTCCTCAGGAACTAGCAAGTTTCAACCTAGAATGCTTCAGTCGACCGAACATTTTCAAAACAATAATGTTCAAAAGGGTCAAAAAGACTTTGAGGCTAAATATAGGAAAGCTAAGGCTAAACTTGCTCTTCTTGAAACTAATCCCTCAATGTCTCAGGCTGCTCAAACTTCCAAACCTGTTCAGACAAAGAACAATGTTTGTAACACCCCCAATTCAATGATGCAGCGGAATTCAAACTGGGTGTTACTCGACGGCACAACAATCATAATAATAGAAAACGATCTCTAACTGAGTCGCTTTGAAAGGATTTATCATTCGAATTATATAAATATCAGAGTTTACAAAATGAGGTCCTAGATGGTTCCATGTTTACAAAATACATCAAATGATTTTTCGAATGATAATAAAATTTATAGACCTCTTGAATATCTGTACTCCTCCGTGCCAGCCTCGTTCATTATGGATCTGAAATACATGCTTAAAACTGTCAACGCAAAGGTTGAGTGATATTCATAGAGTTTGTTATGTAGTTGAACACAATATGTTGGTAGTGTGGGCTATAGACTCACACTCATGGTTGGAAAACAAAACGGTTATTATTATCCACTAATCTCATGTAACCAATACGTTAACGTGTGCCAATATCGATTGGCTGATTGCCCCGGTAGGTACTTTGCCAACATACCTAAGACTCAAATATAGTGCGTTTGATTATCGGACCCAGTCAATACAAACGGGATTCGTCAATCCCAATAGGCCTATTCACTAATATTCGCGCTCACTATCCTAGTGATTAAATGGTTCATGATATGGGGACTTTGAGTGGCAATGATGGTACTTAGTGATAATAAAACAATCAGATAGCATACAATTTCAAAGCATTGTGTTCGGTTAAAATAGCATGTATTGCCCCTAAGGGTTTGTAAAACAATTAAGTAATAGAAAGTGGGGCTATGAACTCACCGTGAGTTGGATGGTGTTTTAGTGCTTCAATGAGTTCGATGGATAAGTTGGGAAACCTCTAAGTGCAACCTACAATAGAACGTTGCAACTTAGGTTTGGAATAAAGTCTAATAATACAAAGACGTACATGTATATGTCTTGCATATGGTTTATGAAACATGTTTTGTTTGTATATCTCATACTACTGTTCGGGCCATCATAATTCAGAGGTCATGCAGTAAACATTCGAGGAGCTAGGACACTTTAATTCGTAAATCCAGCAACTCGTCGATCCGTTTACCTAAATGAATCCCCTCACATGAAGCTCCCTAGTATTGTAGTATTCGATAGAAAATATATTTTGCTTATTTGATTATATGACACATTAAGAGTTTATAAATACAATAAATAAACTAACAAAGTTTATAAGTATTTAAAGTATATAAATACTTACCTTAATATAGAATGCTTGAGTATTATAGAAAAAGGGAATATAATCAGAGCTTCGACGTAGAATTTGTATTCTTCAAAAACCCAAGGCTACTTGAAGATTATAACAACGCCTTCTTGAAAACCCGAAGCTATTTGAAGATAATAACAAAGTCTTTTTAGAGACTTGAAGTTATTTGAAGATTATAAACGACGCCTTTCTTGAAAACTCGGAGCAAAGTAGATCAAACTCTAGCTTTTGCTCAAGAACGCTTGCACATTCTTGAAAGAAACTTGCTAAAATAGCTAAGAATCGCCTTGGGTTTAAGGACTTTAGAGATAAAGAGAGGGTGGTGCAAGAAATTGTGAAGGCTTAAGCCTTGTATTTATAGGAGAATTTCCACCGAGGACTAATTGTGTAACTTTTCTGCTTTTCGTGTTCGGGACTTGTTTAGGCTAGTAAACGTTTGATTCAAGTTACGAAAATTACGCCGTTGCGTTTAGAATAGTTTTTCCAACAAATGAGTATATAAAACGAGAAATACTTTTACAGGGGTCATTATTGTAACTTTTGTGTTATTATGGTTCGGGACTCATTTAGGCTTGATAACGATCGATTTAGGACACGAAATTAGTACCATTGTATTTAGAATAATTTTTTCATGAGAAATGGGTATTTACACGACTAGTGAATTTCTGAAAATATCTAGATATTTTGGATAAATAGTGTTTAGATATTTATCTTGTGTTTTACGGAGTGAGTTTTGGTTCCGTTAATTGTTAACCGTAAGTTGTTAGGCCACGAAACGTAAAACCGGGTATCGTAAAAATACGAAACTTGTAGGAATGATTTAAATTATCATTATACTCCATAATAAAATATAAAATGAATGGTAAGTTCCATCGGGTTGCTTAAACCCTGTTAAAACTGGAAACGCGGGTCTAAAACGCGTAATACGTAAAACGTACGAAAGTTGCGTAAAATTGAGAAAAGTAAAATGTAACTTTTCCAATATGACGATAATGAATTAAAATGGCCTATAATGTCTAGATTGGGCTCAGTCTAGTGTCGGTTGGTGTTAAACGTCTTTTAGACCTAAAACCGGAAGCCTAAAAATCAATGAATGATTTATAAAATCAAAGAATGATTTTATGGTTAATGGAGGAGGGAAATTATGTTGACTTTTCCAATAATATAAAAGCTTCTAAATGCCTTAGAAAATATGGTGCAGGTGAAGGCTAAGGTTGTGGATAAGTGAAAGTGCTTAAAACGCAAGTCTAGTTCTGTAAGACACAGGTTCTATTTGGTAACATTTTGACTTAATATCAAAATTTATCTAATTGATTGTGAGTGTTCTAAACATTTATCTGATGCGAGGAAAATTGGCGCAAGTGGTTTTCGTTATGCGCAGGGTGTTTAAACGACGTTTAACCTAAACGTATAATTTATTAATAACTTTTGCGAAAATGACCCGACAAGCGTCAAACTTTTATTTTGTAATAGAAATAATTTATCTCACGAGAATATGAAATAAAAATTTTGGAAATGAATATTGCCAGTGAATAGTAAAATGAATAGTAAAATTTTCGGGAATAGAATTCCACCTGAAATGCGAATTGTTACAAGGTTCTTGTAGCAGAAGCTTATGACTGGGATGAAGAAGAGGTCTCCTCAGAAGATGAGGAAATTATAGTGAGTGCACTGATGGCACTTTCTGAAGATGATCAGGTGGCTGTTGGAAAAAGCCATGCAAGGAATGGAGAATGGGTGAACATAACCATGAAGAAGGTAAATATTTTACTTTCAATGGATGATGATTCTGACTGGCAGTCCTATATGAATTATATTTGTGTAGATCTTAAGTTTTTAGAAGAACAAAGGCTTAATTTACTTTCAAAATATAACAATCTTGTGTTAGAATTGAATAAGTGTAGAGATGAATTGTTTGTATTAAAACAAGCCAAGTTGGAAACTATTACACTACAAATTCAGAACACTGAGATCTTGAAACAAAATCAAGCACTTCAAAATGAACTTAACAAAGAAAAGGTTGTCATTGAAGGCTGGACTAAATAGAACCCCAAAGTCTATGAAACTGTGAGTCTAATTCCTAGTGAAAATAAGAAAATTATACGAATAGACCAACTCACTGAAACCCCCAGTGATAGTCACAGAGAAAAGACTTTTATTCCAGCTGGCATATCTTTTGAGCAGGAAATGCAACCCAAGTCAAATGACTGGATTGTCAGGGACAACCCAGTCAGTAAGTTACCAAACTTTGAGACTGGAAAGATCTTGCTTCCTGAAAGTCAGGCTCTGAAAAATATGCTTGGACTCACTGACCAACCCAGTAGTACTGAGTCAGTCAATGAGTCTGAATCAGAATCATTTACACCACTCCCACCTCTGAATGTCCTTCAGGGAGCTGCACCAAGCTCAAACCTCACACCATTGGTCTACTCTCAACATTCTCCAAAGGAGAAGCCAAGATTGGGAAAAACCATCCTGAAAAGGCAAACCCCAGAAGTCTCAGTTCATTCTGATGACTCATCAACTTCAGTCCCTTCTGAAGTAAAAACAGAAAGCCCTGACTCAAAAATAGATCAGTTGGCTGAACTTGTCAGGAAGCTGAGTAAGAAGATTGAATCTTCTGAGAAACTTTCTCAATCCAAATGAAGGAACCCAAATCAGCTTCCTCAAGCACCAAACCAAAACCCTCCAAACCCCTGAAAAGGTGTGAGCTGTGTCACTATACCAATCATTTCACTGATGATTGTTATAGAATCCTTTACTGCATGATATGCAAAAAGGAAGATCACATGACCTCTGATTACCAATCATACACAGCCACATCAAAGATGGCTAACTTTAAAGCACAGGCTTTAAAAATATCCTTCTGATTCTAAACAGAAACAGAAACAAAAGGCCAAGCCTTTTACACCTTGCCCTCACTGTGGCTTCAATGACCACCTTCTTAAGGATTGTCTAATGGAAAACAGTTGTGAAATTTGTGGAGATCCCACTCATGACACATCAGGACATGAGAAGGTCATTCAAACCAGAAGAGGTATGACCAAGTCATCCTCTCAGTCTACTGAGTCTACCTCAGGAATCAAATGCAAAACCTGTGATAGCTCAGTCCACTCAACCACTGAACATGAATCAATTGTTTCCTTTAAAAAGGCTAGTAAAGCCAAGCCGTCCAAGATGAGGGGTCCTAGAAAGAACTAACTCAATTTACCATTTGTGCAGAGGCATGACAGGGAGCCAATTTGACATCTAGATAGTGGATGTTCAAGGAGCATGACTGGTGTGAAAGAGTATCTGCACAAATATGTAGAAGAACCAGGACCCAAGGTGGTATTTGCTGATAATTCATCATGTCTCACCGAAGGTTATGGTTCAGTAAACTGTAGTGATATAGTCTTTACTAGGATAGCTTATGTCAATGGTCTTAAGTACAATTTGATCAGTGTCAGTCAACTATGTGATGCAAAGTACATAGTTCAGTTTGATGATAAGCAAGGAACCATCTTCAATGCTAATAAGGAAGTTGTCCTTATTGCACCAAGAAGGCAAGATGTTTATGTGTTAGACATGTCCAGTCTAACTCAGAATGGAACTTGTCTCTTTGCTAAGGCCACTGAAACCCTCAACTAGCTTTGGCATAAGATACTCTCCCACCTGAACTTCAAAAACATAAACAATCTTGTGAAACAAAACAAGGTCCTTGGCTTACCATCACTTGTGTTTTCAAAGGATAAACCATGCTCTGCCTGTGAAAAAGGCAAACATCATAGAGCATCCATTAAAACCAAAATAATCTTTTCCATCAGGAACTGCCTTCATCTTCTCCATATGGATCTCTTTGGGCCCATCAGTCCTAAATCCATTAACCATGAGAAGTATACTCTGGTCATTGTAGATGAATACTCAAGATACACTTGGGTTTACTTCCTGACCAAAAAGAGTCATGCAGCTGAAACAATCATGTCCTTTGTCAGGAACATTGAAAATCAAAATGACATTAAAGTCAAACAGATTAGGACTGACAATGGGACAGAGTTCAAAAACTATGAACTTGAATGTTTCTGTGATGAGAAATGAATTTCCCAAAAATTTTCCTCTCCTTACACACCTGAACAAAATGGTGTTGCTAAAAGGAAAAATAAAACACTCATTGAAGCAGCTAGGACAATGCTAAATGGATCAGTCCTTTCCAAACACTTCTGGACTGAAGCAGTAAAGACTACCTGTTACACACAAAACAGATCCATCATTGTCAAGAGACATAGCAAAACCCCTTATGAGTTATTCAAGAGAAGGATCCCTAACATCAGCTACTTTCATGACTTTGGGTGTCCTGTGTTTATTCATAATCACAAGGATCACTTAGGGAAATTTGATGCCAAAGCTGATGATGGATACTTCCTAGGATACTCTCTTGTCTCAAAGGCCTTCAGGGTGTTCAACACTAGGACACAGCAAACTAAGGAAACATTCCATGTTACCTTTGATAAGAGTACTGAAGCAATCAGTGTCTCTAACACCTCAGTGGAAGAGATAGGCATTGATGATTCATCAAGATACCCTCCTGATGAACATCATCCTGACAATGATCCTTCCACTCAGTACCAAGCAAATTATATGCATATATATATTTATAACTTATATATATATATATATATATATATATATATATATATATATATATATATATATATATATATATATATATATATATATATATATATATATATATATATATATATATAAACATAACCGCTTAACGAAATGTTAAACATATAACGTAACATAACATCAACCAACTTTGATTTACCAACGACGATTTCCTCATCGATCTTATATACTCCCGACAAACGAAAACTTACTCAAGAGTTATATATATATATATATATATATATATATATATATATATATATATATATATATATATATATATATATATAACTTTAGTTTTGAACTTTAAACATTTAAACCCACATGTTTTAAATGTTACGAATTAATCATCAAATCGATAAAACCCTAAACGTTATGATTCGCGATAAACCAAACTTAGACTATCAAACCACTAAAACTTGCCATATATTATTTAGGTCGTGTGTTGAAGCCGTTTCCTTTCATCGTTTGAGTAACGATACTACTACCACTACTGTACTACAAGGTGAGTTCATAGCCCACACTTAAACTTTTAAATCTTTTGTGGGGAGATACATGCTACAAACCTGAACACAAACTTTTTGTATGCTATGACTGTTATTATTATTGCTTAAGTAGCTATTGCCAAAAGTCCCTCAATCATGAACCTTAATCACTTGCGAGTGAACGTAAATAGTTGTGAATAGATCTATTTGGGACTGACAATCCCCGTTTGGGTCTGCTAGGATGAGCCACCCAGACGCACTTTATTTGAACAAACTTATGGGTTATTGGCAAATACCCATCTCGAGGGCCTATATACTTTACATCATATTTGATGCCTGTTAAGCGTTGCGTGTCATGAGCTTAATGCAATAATAACTTGATTTTAACTTGTTTAATTGTAATTCGATGCAATTAACACTTATACTTGTGTTCAAACTATTAAACTCAAACCTATGAATATCACTCAACTTTTGTTGACTTTTAGCATGTTATCTCAGGTAACTAAAGGCTGGAACTCAAGGTACGGAGTGGGCATTAAACCCTGCACGGGTGGTTAAATAAATGTTTTATCATTCAAATCTAAATAAACGTGTTAACTATGAAACATCTTTGTTTTTTAAATGCTTGTATTTTGAATGATAAACTTAAAACGTCTTTCTAAAGTTGTTTTCTATGATTATGACGAAAGATCCTCTACGTAACACCCAATTAAGTCTTCCGCTGTTGTTATCCGAAATTGGGGGTGTTACAGATTGGCATCAGAGCTCATGGTTATAGAGAACCAGATGTATTTTAAACATTGGACTATAACTACATTTTTAAAACGGACCATTATATAGAAAAACCACCTTATGCCCTCCGTGCCTATACACTTCCAACATTTTTAGATGTTGCTTACTATACGAGTTCTTAACAAAGTTTAACATATTTATGATTATGTTAATAGCTTACATTTACTATTCGGGATTATTACAGTACTATGTCTTCGAAACCCCATCCCATCGCTGTATCATCTGATTCAGAGAATGAGGATCCTATGCCATTTACCTCAGACTTTGCTACGGAAGCTATACCGATGTCACCTGCTACTGACCGGTACATGGAAAGCCAGCAATTTCTACCGGCATCCGACCTGGAGATTTCCCCTCCAACATCACCCATCCCATCACCTGACCCGATTCGCCAGCATGGACGAGTATGACAACTCCAGCCATATGAACCCGAACCCTTTGACTAACTTTACCGACGCCCCGGAGAAAGTTATGTTCGCAAACACATTCCCCGAAAACGGGTACGTACACCACCAGCACTGATCATACCACCACCAGTCCCACTCATACCAACTCCGACTCCTGTAATATCACCACCCCCAGCTCCTGAGCATTCCAGGACACCACCGCTTACACCACTATCTTCAGTTCCACCACCTACTATCTTCTATCACCAAACCACCACTGTTCCATTACCATCTTCTATTCCACCCCTTGCTTCTCCACCCTCAGCTACTCTCAGCGAGCCTCTGCCACCTTGCAAGAGGACATACCGCTTGATTCCATCTTTATCGGACCCCTATGCCCAGATTAGAGATGAGACTACAGTGCGCACCGGGACCCACAAGAGGGTCGATGCTCGCCGATGGTCTTTCTTGCTACCGATCATCCGTCACTGGAGATCCCAGGAAGGAGCACCGAGAGCCATGGAACTAGGAGAGAGTTCGGCTACAGCTACTTCGAGGATTCTTCCGGTTACCGGAGAACCCATCCATCACACCATACCTCTACTGGCAGCCAGATTAGTCCGACATGAGGATCGTCTGGATGACATGGCAGAGATTCTTGACAACTTACCACTAGAGCAGATTGACACACTTGGGGAAGAAGTGGAGAACCTTGTGATTGGTCAGTTGGCGATGGAGACAGTCTTCGATCAAGTAGGTACTAGTTTAGAAGAAGCCATTGAGACTATTTCTATACTAGGAGAGGCCACTACTTCGATGCAGACAGTGATTGAGACACTAGACTCTGAGCTTGACCGAGTTAGCTCTCAGGTTCTGATTCTTAGACTTATGGTTGAGGATTCCCAGGCTAGGGAAAGAGCTCGAGACCAGACAGTGGAGACCTTGATGGCAGTGATTGCAGATCTTCAGCGCCGCTTAGATGGTGCACCAGGAGGACCATAGATCAGAGATGTGTCAGTATAACTAAGAGATGTCTTAGTCTACCAATGTTGTATTAATAAATAATCTTGTATCTTTATGTTTTGTAAAACAAATCGAACAAGTTATTAATCTTATGTTGTGTGGATGTATTATATTGATGTTGATTTATGTATTCCATGGTTGTTTCTTGCATATGCGTTATGATTTGCCATATATTGTCTCGCGAAATTTTGGTTCATACAGTGCAATCATTTATGTACTCATGTGTGACATATTGTGAATGTACTTATGATATGATATTTGCTGTACCTACAGAGATAAACCAGAATTATTAAACTCAATTGTTATGGTTAAAATTATATTATTATAATCCATATCCAATTACCTTCCAAAGTATTCTAACCTAACGTGATCATTATGAGATTTCTAAAAATATGCTTTTGCAATATTGATAGAACTATGGTACGTACAAGGAAAGCAACCTCCGCCGCAAATCATGAAACTTCAACTGCTACGCCTACTATGACTCCAGAAGCTATCCGAAAAGCAATCGCTGACAGTGTAAATGCAGTCTTGGCAGAACAGGCGGCAGTAAATGCTCGCAACAGTGGCACTAGTCTACCGACAAGAGAAAGTGTAACTGCTGCAAACCGCAAGTGTACCTACAAAGATTTCATGAGTTGTCAACCAACTTTCTACAAAGGTACTGAAGGAGTAACTAAACTTGCTCACTGGTTCGAATGATCTGAAACTGTTTTTCAAAGAAGCGGTTGTACCGAGGACAACAAAGTCATTTTCGCTACTGGAACTCTCATGCAAGATGCTTTGTCATGGTGGAATGCTACAGTCAAAGCCATAGGAATGACAGCAGCCTATCAGCTCACTTGGACTGAGTTTAAGACCAAGATGCTAAAGAAATACTGTCCCCGTTCTAAACTAAGAAAATTAGAAGATGAATTCCATCTACTAGTAGTAAAAGGAATTGATCTTAAAACATACAACAGGAGATTCCAAGAGCTTAAAATACTATGCCCTACTGTTGTGCCAAATTTCAAAAAAGAACTGGAAAAGTATATCGAAGGACTTCCCCGTAGCATTGAGGGAAATGTCACTTCATCAAACCCACCAACTCTAGAGGCAGCCATTGAACTTGCTCAAAAACTACTGGACCGAGAGGTCAAGTACAACAATGAGCTCAAGAGGAAGCTCGATGACAAAAGAACCACTCACCACCACAGTAACAATAACCACCGCAACAAAAACTTCAATAACAACAACCATAGAAACAATAACCCATACCATCAAAATCAAAACAATCGTCACCATCATCAAAACCAAAGACAAGAAACCGCCAAGGCCTATGCTGCTACTGAAGGCAAGGGATACCAAGGTCAGAAATCCCAGTGTAACAGATGCAAACTACACCACAGTGGACCTTGCACAATCAAATGTTTGAAATGCCAGAAAGTGGGTCATCAGACAAAGGATTGCAGGAATCCCGCTACTGGTAGCAACCTACAGCCTGTAACTCCGACTTACTACTCCTGCGGAGAAGTAGGTCACTTCAAGAGCCACTGTCCGAAAGGAAACGGTCAGCAAAACAACGCTCGAGGAAGAACATATGTGTTAAAAGAGGAGGATGCCCCACTGAACCCTGACGTCGTCACGGGTACGTTCTTACTCAATCAACATAATGCTAGGGTATTATTTGATTCTGGAGCAGATAGAAGTTTTGTGTCAACTATGTTTGCTCCTTTGCTTAACATTACCCCTTCCAAACTAAACACCACTTTTGAAATTGAAATGGCGGACGAAAACCTAATTGGCACCGACTCCGTAATTCGTGGTTGTACCATAATCCTACAAGACAACCCTTTTTCCATCGATCTCATGCCTATTCAGCTCGGTAGTTTTGACGTAGTCATTGGTATGGATTGGTTATCCAAACACCGCGCTAGAATACTCTGTGACGAGAAAGCCGTGCATATTCCAAGAAATGGTGAAACTCTTATTGTCCCTGGTGACAAGAATAAAACGCGATACGGTATCATCTCATATATCAGATTGGTGAAATATATGAACGAAGGATGCCAAGCATTCATGGTTCATGTAACGAAAAACAAATCAAAAGATAAACGAGTTGAAGACGTTCCGATCGTTAAAGAGTTCCCAGAAGTATTCCCCGAAGATCTACCCGGTCTTCCACCACCCCGTCAAGTAGAATTCCAGATTGAACTAGTGCCTGGAGCGGCACCTGTGGCGAAAGCACCTTATAGGTTAGCGCCGTCTGAAATGAAGGAATTGTCAGAACAATTGAAAGAATTGTCTGATAAAGGCTTTATCCGACCCAACTCATCACCTTGGGGAGCTCCGGTTCTATTCGTTAAGAAGAAGGACGGATCCTTCCGAATTTGTATTGATTACCGGGAATTAAACAAACTCACTGTAAAGAATCGTTACCTACTACCTAGAATCGATGACTTGTTTGATCAATTACAAGGATCGAGTGTATACTCGAAGATCGACCTAAGGTCAGGGTACCATCAGTTAAGAGTTCGAGAGGAGGATATTCCCAAAACAGCTTTTAGGACGCGTTACGGACATTACGAATTCCAAGTAATGCCATTTGGTTTAACCAATGCACCTGCAGTGTTCATGGACCTAATGAACCGAGTGTGCAAACCATACCTGGATAAATTCGTAATTGTATTCATAGACGATATCCTAATCTACTCCCGCGATGAACAGGAACATGCCAAACATCTAAAGATTATTTTAAAGTTACTCAAAAAGGAACAGTTGTATGCCAAGTTCTCCAAATGCGACTTTTGGATTCGAACTGTACAATTCCTTGGGTATGTTATCAACAGTCAAGGCATTCATGTAGATCCTGCAAAGATTGAAGCCGTCAAAAGTTGGACATCTCCTACAAACCCCACAGAGATACGCCAATTTTTGGGTCTAGCCGGTTACTACAGGAGATTTATTGAAGGTTTTTCAAAAATCTCAAAGCCTTTGACCGAATTAACTCAGAAGAACAAGAAGTTTATCTAGGGAAAAGAGGAAGATTCAGCTTTTCAGCTATTAAAGAAAAAGCTCTGTGAAGCACCAATATTAGCACTACCCGAAGGAAGTGAAGACTTCGTAGTGTATTGTGATGCCTCATATCATGGTTTGGGAGTCGTGCTGATGCAACAAAACAAAGTGATAGCTTATGCCTCACGACAACTCAAACCACATGAAGCAAACTACACGACTCATGATTTGGAGTTAGGAGCAGTAGTATTCGCCCTTAAGTTATGGAGACATTACTTGTATGGTACCAAGTGCACAGTATTCACCGACCACAAAAGTCTTCAGCACATCTTAGATCAAAAAGAACTAAACATGAGACAACGTCGCTGGTTAGAGTTACTTAGCGATTATGATTGTGAAATCCGTTATCACCCAGGAAAAGCCAACGTTGTGGCAGATGCATTAAGTCGGAAGGAACAACTGAAACCTCTTAGATTCAGATCGTTAGGAATAACCATTCGTTCACCCCTGCCCTCACAAATACTCACCGCTCAATCCGAAGCTCTTAAGGAAGAGAATCGACCTAGTGAAAAGATTCACGGTATGCCAGAAAATAAGAATGGCTTTATGCAGAGAGCAGACGGGATGCTCTGTTTCAAAGAAAGAAGTTGGATTCCTCTATACGGAGGTATACGTGATCTCATTATGAATGAGTCTCATAAATCCAAGTACTCCATTCATCCAAGTTCTGACAAAAAGTACCAAGATCTCAAGAAACTTTACTGGTGGCCAAACATGAAGGCCGACATAGCCGAGTATGTCGGAAAATGTTTGACTTGTTCAAGAGTAAAAGCGGAATATCAAAAGCCGTCAGGATTACTCATACAACCCGAAATTCCTGTATGGAAATGGGAACGTATTACAATGGACTTTATCACTAAGCTTCCTAAGACATCAACTGGACTTGACACCATCTAGGTCATCGTTGATCGTCTCACAAAATCCGCTCACTTTTTAGCAATCAAAGAAACTGACGAGATGGACACACTCGCAACGCTATATCTAAAAGAAATAGTTTCGCGACATGGAGTGCCGATCTCAATCATCTCAGATCGTGATAGTCGTTTCACATCTCATTTTTGGAAGTCTTTGCAAAAAGCCTTGGGAACCAAATTGGATATGAGCACTGCATATCATCCACAAACCGATGGACAAAGCGAGAGGACAATCCAAACCTTAGAGGATATGCTCCGAGCATGTGTTATTGACTTCGGAAAAGGTTGGGACAAACACTTACCTCTAGCCGAATTCTCCTACAACAACAGTTATCACGCCAGCATTAAGGCAGCACCATTCGAAGCAATCTACGGTCGAAAGTGCAGATCGCCTGTTTGTTGGACCGAAGTTGGAGATATACAACTCACCGAACCCGATCTCATTCATGAGACAACAGAAAAGATAGTCAAAATTAAGCAACGACTGCAAGCGGCAAGAGATAGGCAGAAGAGCTATGCCGACGTAAGGAGAAAACCTATAGAATTCCAGATTGGAGACAAGGTCATGTTGAAAATATCTCCCTGGAAGGGAATGGTACGTTTTGGAAAACGTGGAAGACTCAACCCTAGATACATTGGTCCATTCAAAATCCTAGAGAGGATAGGACCAGTGGCTTACAAACTCGAACTACCAGAAGAACTTAGTCGAGTTCACGACACCTTTCACGTATCAAATCTTAAGAAATGTTTGTCAGATGAATCTCTTGTAATTCCTTTGAAAGAGATTCGGCTCGACGACAAACTCATCTTTACAGAAGAACCCGTGGAGATCATGGACAGAGAGATCAAACAACTAAAACAGAACCGCATTCCCATTGTCAAAGTCTGATGGAACTCTAAACGAGGCCCGAAATATACTTGGGAACGCGAAGACCAAATTCGAGCCAAATACCCACACCTACTCTCGTAGACACTTCTATTACCTATCTTAGACTAGAATTACGGGACGGAATTCAGTGTAAGTGGTAGGTACTGTAACCTCTCGTAGTTTTCCCAATGAATAGTAAATGCTAATAAATGATTAATAAATCATTTCGTTATTTAATAAACATTTCTACTGGTAACAAAAAAAATTTTGTTATTTATGCTACACTATTTTAATCACAACGATACTTGTGATTACCGATTACCCAGAAACGATGCTTACACACGAACCTTGATAGTCTAAAATCGCGAAATTATCTAAAACCATTAACGTTTAATACTTAACGTTTATACGTTTCGTCCATTAATCGAATGTGATCAAATACATTCCCGAGCTCACAAAAATTTTCACGAGTACTCAGTAACCACATTGGGCCTCGACCCAATACCCAGATGGACTGTCAGATCATTGGGCCTTAGCCCAATATTTCGGCAAACCCCAACACAACAAACGAACCTTTAAGTTTTTTTTTTTTTTTTTTGCTTCTTGGACTAGCCCACCAACGAGCCCAAATCACAAACCCAAATCCAATTCTACAAAATTTTAACTTATAAAAACGCAACGAGGGACGTTAACTTTGCCACGATTTCTCCCAATTCGACTTAACAACCATGTAATTATTTTACATGACTAAATTCTCAACCTAGCCGAGAATCGAGCGTGACAAACTTCGCGTGATGATTCGAACATTTTCTTGTTTAAAATCCCTCAAAGCTCGGCCTATGTATCGACAAAACTCAAGGACTCATTTTTATTTATAAGTCATATGCATTCGACCCACAAACAACTCCACTCGAGCCACAAATGATCTCGAACACGTTTTCTATATCACCTCGATCGTTAGGAGTCACAAACGAACCTTACACTAAATTCTTGATCACGTATAAAATGTGTTAAAACCTTAAAGTATTCGACCAAGCCACAAAACACAACATGTAAAAACTCACTTTGTCTCTTTCCCTTTGGATGTGAGCGCCGGCTAATAGCATCAAAAAGAGCCATCATTTGGGTTACTAGCACACTCCAATATGACTAAACAATGACACTCACTGCTACTCTTGTACACACTCAAGATGGTTCATCATTTCCTTCATACTAACACTCAACGGATTGCCTATAAAATCACCCTCAATCATGCGGCATTCAACCATCCACAAACAAATCCAACTCAAAATATCTCTAAGTCTTTTCATTGATGAAACCCGCCTAGCTTAGCCTAAAGTTCGAGACATTCGAGCAAAGCCAAGGATCATATTAAACTCACTCCTAAATCTTTGAAGTGCAAAGAATCGAGCTACACCACCCTTTCGGCCTAACTCAGCTCGACTTGGTGATTACGCCCCACCTTTTGAGGTGAAGTGAGTACCCTTCGAACTTTTTCTTATGATTATATATTTTTGTAATTTCATTTCTATCGTAAACCATTTTACTTTAGGCAAATATTTCGTCAAATATATTAACAACACACCTAAGTAAATCGACACCTTAAATACTTGCTATATTAACTAACGAGAGCAACATTTATTCGAACCTTATATAAACATGCTAACCTTAAAAATTACACGTTCTAAGTCACATTGGCCTACTCGACTCTTTTTAAAACACTTAGAAAATTTTTGAACTTTAAAACGGTTTTCATAATGGTCAAGATAACTTTGACCTCGTATCTCACACACTCGACACACAATACCTAAGTTTTATAACTCGACCTAATAGTCGAGCTACCAAACTTACGGGTTGCATATTCATTTCGACCTAGTAAACCCATGTAATGCCTTAATAAACCCCAAGGTAAAACCGCTAGCGACATTTTTTTTTAAACTAAACATATATAGCGATCGGGCTTAAAAGCCCACTAAGCAATAGTTAAGCATATCGTATAAGCTGATGGTATAAGCCCTTTTGTTATGTTTTTATAAACCATCAATGAGCCCAAAGTCAAGCCCAAACCCCCTCCAAAACCATTGGATCGAAAACCCATAATGGGCTACACATTTAGCTCGTTAAAAGCCCATAAGCTGAAAAATAACCTTTCGATAATAATAATAAGCAGTTTCGATAAGTTCCAAAAGCCATTTTAAACTTAGTTATGAAATAAAAATGATAAACTTTGATTTTTATAAAGTTCGGACTAGTTTTGCAAAAATATGCTAACCGAAGGACTAAAATTGTCAAATTGGAAACTTACGGTAAAAATTGTCATTTTTAACATCTTGTGATGAAAACTGTAAATTTAAGAACTTTTGAGTATAATATGTAAATATTAAATGTTTTGAACTTAAAGTGTAACAAAACTTAACCGAGGACTAACGGTGCAAATATTATGCCGTTAGGGTCAAAAGTGTAACTTTGTGAAACTTAAAGGTTATTTCAAAAATAATTATAAGTTTATATAATTATTTTATAAACTCGTCAATCGAAGTTAACGACGCTATTTTCACTATAATTATATGCATATATATATTTATAACTTATAAATATATATATATATATATATATATATATAAAACATAACCGCTTAACGAAACGTTAAACATATAACGTAACATAACATCAACCAACTTTGATTTACCAACGAGGATTTCCTCATCGATCTTATATACTCCTGACAAACGAAAACTTACTCAAGGGTTATATATATATATATATATATATATATATATATATATATATATATATATATATATATATATATATATATATATATATATATATATATATATATATATATAACTTTAGTTTTGAACTTTAAACATTAAAACCCACATGTTTTAAATGTTACGAATTAATCATCAAATCGATAAAACCCTAAACGTTATGATTCGCGATAAACCAAACTTAGACTATCAAACCACTAAAACTTGCCATATATTATTTAGGTTGTGTGTTGAAGCCGTTTCCTTTCATCGTTTGAGTAACGATACTACTACCACTACTGTACTACAAGGTGAGTTCATAGCCCACACTTAAACTTTTAAATCTTTTGTGGAGAGATACATGCTACAAACCTGAACACAAACTTTTTGTATGCTATGACTGTTATTATTATTATTGCTTAAGTAGCTATTGCCAAAAGTCCCTCAATCATGAACCTTAATCACTTGCGAGTGAACGTAAATAGTTGTGAATAGATCTATTTGGGACTGACAATCCCCGTTTGGGTCTGCTAGGATGAGCCACCCAGACGCACTTTATTTGAACAAACTTATGGGTTATTGGCAAATACCCATCTCGAGGGCCTATATACTTTACATCATATTTGATGCCTGTTAAGCGTTGCGTGTCATGAGCTTAATGCAATAATAACTTGATTTTAACTTGTTTAATTGTAATTCGATGCAATTAACACTTATACTTGTGTTCAAACTATTAAACTCAAACCTATGAATATCACTCAACTTTTGTTGACTTTTAGCATGTTATCTCAGGTAACTAAAGGCTGGAACTCAAGGAAATCTAAATAAACGTGTTAACTATGAAACATCTTTGTGTTTTAAATGCTTGTATTTTGAATGATAAACTTAAAACGTCTTTCTAAAGTCGTTTTCTATGATTATGATGAAAGATCCTCTACGTAACACCCAATTAAGTCTTCCGCTGTTGTTATCCGAAATTGAGCGTGTTACACGGGGGTACAAACTTTACACTTGAGCTCGGTATTCTACCTAAGCTCCTAAACGCATGCTACCTTCATTCTTGCAAATCCAAATCCTTAATCCAAGCCTTCCATAATAGCGTACAACCCTACAAAATGGTTAGACAACTAAACCATAAGCTTTCGCTTAGTAAGTAACCCGACATAAAACACATATCATACACATATTAGCACATAAGCATCATGATCACTTACTTTGCTTCCAAACCATAACATTCAATTTACCACATAAACCTTCATCACATAAGCTACAACAAGTCTCGCTAGCAATTAGTCGTATACTTGCTTGACTAGCTCATAACTAGTCACCACTTTCCTAACCTTCATCCATTACTCAATCCAAGTACTAAACTTTATCACAACCGTAAAACATATATGGATAACACATGTTTTAGTACAAGTTACTTACCTTAGTTTCCAAAGCTAAGCATAGAATCAATATCACCATCATCAATATCATCACCATCATCATCATCAACCTCTTACCATAATTGTAACACCCCAACCCGACAAGGGTAAAGGTATCACAAATACGGATTCTTATCAGAACAAACACAAGCATATGACCTACATAATACAATAGGATTCCAAGGGTTACAACTGAAAATCTGATATTACAAGGCTACAAATGAAATACACAATAATTACTAAGTCTGAATATAACTCTTCTAATCATCTCTAATCCAATTTAGCTAGTAAGGTCTTCTAGGTCCAAGGTCCTCTCTATTAATAACCCAGCTTCCAACTAAAACCTGCCGCACACGAAAAGAAACGTGCGGCTGAGCTTAAAAAGCCCAGTGAACAGATATATATAATAAACGGAAATGAAACAAACGGAAATGAACAAATGAAGCATAATGAAAGAGATATAAATAAGGTACAAGAGTAAAGGTTAGGACAGTCATCCACCACGAGCCCACATATCACATCACATATCACATTCACAGTAATCTAGAGGGGATACCTCTTCAGTAACCGGATAATATGAGGGGTGTCCTCTTGTATCACAATTATATATGGAGTGATCAGCTCCCAGAACATGAAAGACGTGGATTGCACCCATCATCAGTCACCACATATCACGTATCACAATCACAATACAAATCTAGGATGCATCCATTCGCCCCCCAGAACAGATCGGCCATAATAAATCATATAGTGTGCATGCATAATCAAAATCAGAATGGGGACGGTGTAACCAGATCACTAGGGCTATACACTAGTCATGCCAGTGGTGCATCACAGACACGGCCATGTTACCTTCATGGCTAGGGAACACATTTGGCTCGTAGTATCAAACTGGGGTCAAAGGTCAAGGGTTCATATCAAAGCAAAGGTTCCCATGGTCATAATCACAGTCCAAATGTCAAGGTTCATATCATAGGGTTCATTTCACAGGGTTCATGTCAAAAGTTCAAATCAGAAGTCAAGAGACCGAAGGCACCTTATTAAAAGGGCAGAATATCCGTACCTTATTTCAAAACAAAGCACAAATCAAAAGAATAAGATGCAAGGATCAGTTCTTCTCCTTCTTCACACCTAGAGGGGTAGAAAAGAATTATAACCTTTCCACTTTAAGTAACTTTCCATTTTTAGCAGATTTCCATATTTAGCTTTTAGATTCATCAAGTTACTCTTTTAGTCCTTAGGTTTCATAATTTACATTTTATACTCTTATATTCCAGAAGTTACACATTAAGCCCTTAATTTATCAAAATTACACAATGGACACTTATTTCATTATGTTATACAAATTTACCCTTAAGTATTCATAATTTACACATCAAGTCCCTCAAGTTATCAAAGTTACATATTTAACCCTTAATTTACATTTTCAATTTTTTATTATTAATAATTACATATTAAACCATTAAATTACCAAAATTACACATAACCCCCTGAATATATTTTATTACTCCATTCGACCCCAACTTTCCAGAATTTACATGATTAGTCCCTTCATTTTAATTATTTACAATTCGAACCCTAATTAATTAATAAATACATTTTAATCCTTTAAAACATGGAAATTACACTTTATACCTCCAACTTACATTTTATTCGAATAATAGGCAGTCCAAAATGAGTTCTAAAAATAACCTTCAAGTTTCAAAAGTTACAAAACACCCCCTAACATTTTAAATACAAAATCGCATAACATTTTAATATCAAAATACTAGCCCTAAAAATAGCAATCATTACTAAATCATCATATAATCATTGTAACACCATTTATCATTCAAAATCAAGCCCTAATTATAAACCCTAATTCGAATTACATTTTATTTTCCTTTTCTTTTTAATTTCCTTTAATTCGGTAAATTTAGTAAATCCACTAATAATTCGATTATGCCCCAAAAATTCGAAATAACATTTTTCTCAGATTATTATGATCATGTAGAGTCCAAATAAAATAAATATGAAGCCCCAAAAATTCGGATTGAATTATTTATGTTTTATACACGTTTTTGAGATTAAATTCACAAATAATATAATAATCATGCATGGATCGACTTATATATTTTATTTGATGTTCATATGACCTATAGGATCTGAGAAAATTACCACAAGGAGATTCAAACGTGTGAAATGAGGTGTACGAATTCTTTTGTACGCGATTAGCCAAAACGGGTCAAAAATCACCACGACTTCAAAAACGATCTAAAAATCATGAAACCAATTTTCACAGGTCACATATGATGTGAGGAACACAAGAAAAATAAGAAACGAATTTTTAGGAGGTCGCAAGAATTAATTCATTCCATACCTTATTTTGTTCTAGCGACAAGGAATATTTCCCTTGGATCAAATCCGGCCACAAACCACTTCCAAAACAAATTTTCTAGCCTTCTAAAGGTGATCAAGAACACAGGAAAAATGATCTTTAGCTTTGGAAAAATCGGATGAGGAGGATACGAATTTCTTTGTGTTTTAGGGTTTCTTGGATGGATCGGTTTTGGTTTTAGAGAGAAAAATGAGATGAGGATGAAATAAATGGAGGGTTGCCGAGTCCTAGGGGAGGGATTGACCCAAAATTTCAGTAGCATGATTGGAGAATTAAATGTGATTTATTTCCTTCCATTATTACACATTTATCTCATTTTAAATGATATTAAAGCTAGTTATTATTCATTCGGTTTGCTTAGGGGTATTTTAGTCATTTTGTAATTTGTATAAATGTTAAATGAAGTTGTTAAAATTATTTGGGATCATAACTTATGCATTGCCAGAAGTTTGGGATTTATTTGATACTTTATAAGCTTTAAATAAATTTTTAAACTCGCAGGGGCATTTTGGTCATTTTACATGTTTTAGATTTTTAGGGTTTTACAACTCTTCCCCTCTAAACAAAAAAATTTCGTCCTCGAAATTTGCAGGAAGCAGAGAGAAAAGGGAACGGAAAACTCATACGGAATGCGGACAAGATTTCAAATCGATTTAATTGTATCCACAGCAGAGAGCTCTTCAATGAGTTTAAGATTCATAACTGAGGTCAACAGAATGCAGCACGAGAGTCCAAATTCACCCAGATATCTAACGAACGAAGGTAGAGTATACGCATAGATAGAATGAACCTAAGGTCTCATTAATCACGGGTAATCCACCCCGGGGTCAAACCCGACAAGGGTAGAGATGTCACAATAATGGTGACATATCAGAAACATACACAAGCATACATCTTCAATAATACAAAGGAATACAAAGGTTACAAGAAATTACAAGGAAATACAAAATTTATAAAGGAATAAATACAAAAAAAAAAATCTAAATTCTTCTAATCATCTCTATAACAAAATAACTATCACAGTGTAGTCTTCTAAGTCCAATGGTCTCTTCACTCATACCCAAACCCGTCGTCCTGCTTATAACCTGCCGCACACGAAAAGAAAACGTGCGGCTGAGCTTATAAAGCCCAGTGAACAGATATAACGGAAACAAAGCAGTAGTAAAGAATAGAGAACAGTAAATGAAATACGAATCAATCCAAGTTATGGCATAAGAAAAGGTAACAGTAATGAGAAGTACAAGGGTATAAAGTGTAGGAAACAGTAATCCTCTACGAGCCCAGTATCAGTAATCAGTAACAGTAATCAGTATAATCATGTAGAGGGGAGACCTCTCAGTAATCAGTAAATATGAGGGGAGTCCTCAATCAGTAAATGGAGTAGCTAGCTCCCAGTATGTGAAAGACGTGTATCGCACACACCATCAGTCACCAGTAATAACAGTAATCAGTAATCAGTACAGTACAGTAACAGTTCTAGGATGCATCCATACGCCCCAGGTGGCCATAAACCTCCCAACACACCAAATAAATACATGAAAGGGACGGAACAGGTCATCACTCTCCTGCCCTAGAGTCATGTCATCGGTGCATCAATGACATGGTCATGAAACCCTCATGACTAGTTATGGCTCGTAGTATCAAACTGTGGGTCAGTGGTCAAGTATCAGTATTCAGTATTCAGTTTAGTTTCATAGGTCAATATCCAGTTCAGTATATCAGAAAGTTCATATCAGATGGTTCAGTAATCAGAAGGGTCAATATCAGTAGGTTCAATATAAGAAAGGTTCAGTATCAGTAGGTCAATGTCAAAGGTTCATAGAACAAGGAACATGGCAGTGAATCAGAATCAACATGAGACGAAGGCACCTTACTAAAGAAGGGCAGAATATCTGTACCTTATACCGCCAGAGAAACAACACACAGAACATATAAAGGTCGGAAGCGAACTCCATCTTCAGCAAATCTACACGAATCCATGACTGTCTTATTAATAGCTTATTTTAAATCGGATTGCTCATTTTAGTCGGCTTTCCATTTTTTTGTAACTTCCCAAAATTAATAACTTTCCAAAATTATACATATGCTAATTACGTAAACTTAAAGGTTTAGTGTTATCAATATAATAGTTTATGGTTTATTTATGACAAATATCAAAGTCTAGGGTCTAAATGTGACAATTGCCCAAGTTTATGGTTAAATGTGTAAGTTTAAGTTTTAATGCTCATTTTACCATATTAGGAACAAAAAGAGATTCGTATTATATTACTAAACCCGAATCGAACTCGAAATCTCATGCAAGTTGACGATGGGATTGATACAAGTGGGAATCCAAGAAATCTCATGCAATCACACGTTTAATATCTCTTCCCCACATAGGCACGTCTCTTCAAATATTTTAGATGGGTGAGTGGTACGGTTTGTTTGTTCTTGTTCTATCTTATGTACTATTGCCTGTTCTTAAAATCTTAAATATAGGTATGGGACAAAAAAAAATAGTATGAGACATGATCAGTATATATCTAAAACCATTGCATGCGTTTCTCATATGAAATCCTATACCACCCTCGACTCTCTTTTTATTTAGTTTATACACACATTAAGTGACTACCTTAGACCACACAACACGCACATCATTCGACAACCCCACTGTTCGACCCACATATGGATAACGAGACAAAACAACTCTACACACTAATTATATTAGATCTGGTTCTGCATAACTTATTTTTTATACATTTAATTCCCTTTGACATGCATGAAACGAGTCCACGTGATTAGTAGACTTATAATACACACTCACACACATATACGAGCCCACAGCCTTTCATATTATCCCACACTAGCAACTTATATACATGAAATAAATAGGTACGTTCCATCTTCACTTATTTTGGGTTCATTATCAAACTTCATAGCGTATAATATATATATCATATTAGAATAAAAAAAATGCGATCAAAAACGTATATATATATGAACGGTTCACAGGATTCAATACAAAACAAGATCGTCGTTCAAGTGTTTTAATACATGAGTTTATTTGGCGTTATAGTAATGTTTATTCGGTCACAGATTTAACGAGACATTCACGACCATATTAACATAATTATTTCTATACTTTTAACATGATTCTGATTAGATTACGCATACGTATATATCGAGTAGGTTTTCAAAACAGATACGATGGAGGGTTTTGTGAATACCTTGACGAATCAAAGAACGCAAAGATGATCAATAAGAGTAGGTTTTATATACGGTTGAAACAAGGAACCAGGAGCACCCCACGCTCAAACAAAGGACTCACGAATCAACTCTTTCGAATCCACAGCTGCCACGATCCACCCTTTTTCAATCTTGTCACGCCTTCTGATCCTTGGAGAATAAAAAGGAATTGGTTTTCTTGTTTGCTTTGTACCGGTTCTTATTTTGTATCAAAGTGATGAGAGGAGAAGAAGTTATACACGTTTAAAGAAAAGAGTGAGCGGAGGTGATAAGGGTGAATTATTGGAGTGTTGTATTATTATATCGCTAGGTTGATTATTTGCGTTTTTAAATTGGCCGAATACAAGCTATGGAATCAATAATTTAAGGAAGCTAGAATCCTTGATTTGAGGAGGACAATCAGGCCAAGACACGGTTTTAGCGCCTAGCCATAAATCAAAATTAACTTTATATCATTTCCTTTTTAAAACTAGTAATTGTCCATAATTATTTACCTTTAAATTCAAAAAAATATTTATTTATTTATTTTATTTATTTATTTTTTTTTTTTTTTTGTAATTTCGGTAGAATAGAAAATAAAATGTCAAAGTAACTTTTCAAAATAATTAATTGTTGTCTCAAAAATTTTCTCGCTTCACATTTAGTTCGTTTTCAGATGTTTGGGACCGATTCAGAATTTTATAAATGATTTAAATTATGCTTTAAGGCTTCAGGGGTATTTTGGTCTTTTTGCATGTTTTAAATTTTGGGGTTTTACAACTCTTCCCCTCTAAAAAAAAATTTTCGTCCTCGAAAATTGAAGTCGCTAAGTTAGACAGAGTCGTAGCAATTCGCAAAAGATCGTCACGAACATCCTCACGCCCGGGGAGGTTCTTCCAAAAAGGCTCTTCAAAACAAATGGTTTCTCATGACTCGATCAAAACAAGGTGGGTTCAGATTCCTCAAAAGGAGACAGAATCAGTTCGATTTGGATAAGAAGAACAGTGCAATATAACATGGCTGGTAGGTGAGTCTTCTGAAAACTTATACGAAATACGAACAGAATTTCAGATCAGATTAACTGTACCATCAGTAGAGAGTTCTACAAAGAGTTTAAGCTATAAAACTGAGGTCAACAGAATGCAATACCAGGGTTCAAACTCATCCAGATACTTAATGAGCGAAAACAGAGTGTACGCAAAGGTAGAATGAACCTAATATCCCACTAATCATGGATGAACCAACAGAGATCAGATTCTAAACTTCTTAGGTACTCCCCCAAGATATCCTATGGCCACAATGAGTGCACGTTATATGGTGTAAGTATTATCACGTTGATCAGGCGTCATAATACCAGCACCACATAAATATGCCTTCATGATGATCATACTTTATCTCGAGTCGTGAGTATAACAACCTATCTTAATCCACCTAGTACTTCTACAGTCTCAGAGTTAACAAAGATCAATGACATAGTCAAGAGGGCAACCAAAGCTATTCGTAAGAGTATCGGAATTTCCCAGATTGCCTAGCAGAGTAAGGCACGCCGTCACAAGCATCAGATTTTCCACAGTTCGCCAAAATTCCTCAAAATAAAACCATCATCGAACATACGAAAATAAGCACGGGGCTGAAATGCTTCTAGGAAACTTAAATCATTAGCGGATCTTATCATGATATAACGAAGCTTAAGGGAGTCAACGGAAATGAAAACTAATCGTCAATAACTTCGGACTTCACAGAATCAATTCTTCCAAACATAAAAGGTCTGATTCAGAAATCCGTTCATTCAAAACATCTACTCTCTCCAAGTCCGGTTAATATGTCCTCGTTTTTTTTTTTTTTTTTTTTTTTTTTTTTTTTTTTTTTCCATTCATCTGGAAGTGAAGCAAAATCGTCTGGTTCATCACGCCTCCTGCAGTTCTTCTTGGAATGTGATGGAGTAATGTGAATTTCTGGCACGATCTTTAAGTTTCTTCATCATCCAGTCTGCTTCCGCTCTCAATTCATCTTAGTACAACCAAGATGAATAGGGAAGTGAGACTGTACGTCTTCGTTAGCTTCCGGGTCGCCATCTTCCTTCTGTATCGCCAACACTTGTAAGGAATGTCTTCTCTCTTCAGGGTAGTCGCCGCTGTTGTCAACTCCAGGTCAGGTAGCGAAGTAATTCTTCTGATGCGTTTCTAGTTGTCTTGATGCATACGCAAAACCTTCTGTGTTGCAAGGGGGATAACCGGGTCTCTTTCTGAAATGTCTCAAAATTTATTCCGTCTGAGGGTATGGAAACAAATTTCTATTTCAGCTTTCCAAAAACGCCTTTCTCAATCGTACTAGGTTGTTTCTCTCTGGTCACGAAATTTATCAAGGGTAAAGCAAGTTGTAAACATTTTTCAGAATTATGATGCAGGGTTCAAAAGATTTCAGGTTACCATTTTGTTATCGGTCTTGACCATTTGGTGATAGTTTCAAAATTTTCGGGATTTAAGAGGGATATTCTCAATCAAGAAAAACCGTTGTCTCAACAGATATCAATCTCTCAGAATGCAAAAGTGGTCGTCAAATTTCTTACAAAGTGAAAAAAATGATTTTCATGTTCTTCTTCGTCTCCGAATGTACTATTAAGTCATACAATGACCCTTTGCCCCAGTACTCACGAGAACACATTCATTTATCAAATTTACAGAATAGTCAGAGCTTTAGCTAATACTATTAGCGTCACCAATATTTATATCAGTCGTTACAAATGCGGACATCGATCTCAAGAATAACCTCTATTCATATTTCCATCTGAAGGGAACTTCGCGCTCTGAAATTGAATAGATATAAAGTCGTTTTAGGGTGAAGAAATAAGGGTTCCAAATAGCAATACGGTTCAGCTTCCAGAATCAATACATGTCTCCTGCCATCATTCTTCTTTATCACGCACAAACTGAAATATGCCAAGAAATACACTTAAGCGAACTTACTTCTCACTCCGGTGGAAAATTTGGTGGTTCAATCAGAAATAGTGTTCAGAAAATTCAGGGTGCCAAGTAATTTTCAAGATAAGGTTCATTCATTGTTGTACGAAATGGGTTCAAGGAAAACTTCATAATCGTGAACATAACACACGAGTCTTCAGAGTAATAATGATAGTCCAGAGTTTAACAGTCGGTAATCATGGTAGGGAGTTCAAAATTTTTTTTTCTTCAAGCGTCAAAGGTGAGACATAGGAGGATAGTTGTCAAACAACCAATCCTTTATCAGAATAACATTAGAGTTAACAGTCCAAAGAAAGACAGATCAACACAGCAAATCTTATCGTTCAAAATGAGAGGAAAATATTCTTATACTCGTGGTTAAACACCACAAAACTTCTCATAGGAATAGAGACGGGTAAGACGAAATCACATAGTGTCAGAAGATTCATAGATGCTTATCCAAAAGCAAGAGACAATTAACATAAGGAATCGAATGCTTATCAAAAGCAGAAGACAAATAACAGAAGGTGTCAAGTACGTCATTGCCAAGGAGATTTTTAGAATGCCCGAAGAGGCATCAAAATGATTAATAGAAGGATCAGAGGTCAGAGTCGGACTCTGCAGACAAGGATCAAATAGTGTCAGGCCATATAATGCAGTTCCCAATGCCTTCCAGATTTATTTAATTCTCAAATTTTGGGTGGTGCAAAGCATAAGCTTTCAATTTCTAAAAGTGATCTTAACCAACTTAAATCAAAAGCAGGGCACGAATCAGAGTGATGCGGAAGCAAAATACTTAAACAAACGCCTTATAGTCTACCCATTCCTCACCGGTCAGAACTTAAGTTCCTATAGGGAAATCCTAAAGCAGATTCTTACAGGTTATCTTATGAGCGCCTACAGTGGAAACTTAGTGGTCTAACTTACACAGGTCAAGGGTAAATGTATTACGAGTCGCAGCCTGTCGCTCTGATACCATAAATTGTAACACCCGACCCGACAAGGGTAGAGATGTCACAATAATGGTGACATATCAGAAACATACACAAGCATACATCTTCAATAATACAAAGGAATACAAAGGTTACAAGAAATTACAAGGAAATACAAAATTTATAAAGGAATAAATACAAAAAAAAAATCTAAATTCTTCTAATCATCTCTATAACAAAATAACTATCACAGTGTAGTCTTCTAAGTCCAATGGTCTCTTCACTCATACCCAAACCCGTCGTCCTGCTTATAACCTGCCGCACACGAAAAGAAAACGTGCGGCTGAGCTTATAAAGCCCAGTGAACAGATATAACGGAAACAAAGCAGTAGTAAAGAATAGAGAACAGTAAATGAAATACGAATCAATCCAAGTTATGGCATAAGAAAAGGTAACAGTAATGAGAAGTACAAGGGTATAAAGTGTAGGAAACAGTAATCCTCTACGAGCCCAGTATCAGTAATCAGTAACAGTAATCAGTATAATCATGTAGAGGGGAGACCTCTCAGTAATCAGTAAATATGAGGGGAGTCCTCAATCAGTAAATGGAGTAGCTAGCTCCCAGTATGTGAAAGACGTGTATCGCACACACCATCAGTCACCAGTAATAACAGTAATCAGTAATCAGTACAGTACAGTAACAGTTCTAGGATGCATCCATACGCCCCAGGTGGCCATAAACCTCCCAACACACCAAATAAATACATGAAAGGGACGGAACAGGTCATCACTCTCCTGCCCTAGAGTCATGTCATCGGTGCATCAATGACATGGTCATGAAACCCTCATGACTAGTTATGGCTCGTAGTATCAAACTGTGGGTCAGTGGTCAAGTATCAGTATTCAGTATTCAGTTTAGTTTCATAGGTCAATATCCAGTTCAGTATATCAGAAAGTTCATATCAGATGGTTCAGTAATCAGAAGGGTCAATATCAGTAGGTTCAATATAAGAAAGGTTCAGTATCAGTAGGTCAATGTCAAAGGTTCATAGAACAAGGAACATGGCAGTGAATCAGAATCAACATGAGACGAAGGCACCTTACTAAAGAAGGGCAGAATATCTGTACCTTATACCGCCAGAGAAACAACACACAGAACATATAAAGGTCGGAAGCGAACTCCATCTTCAGCAAATCTACACGAATCCATGACTGTCTTATTAATAGCTTATTTTAAATCGGATTGCTCATTTTAGTCGGCTTTCCATTTTTTTGTAACTTCCCAAAATTAATAACTTTCCAAAATTATACATATGCTAATTACGTAAACTTAAAGGTTTAGTGTTATCAATATAATAGTTTATGGTTTATTTATGACAAATATCAAAGTCTAGGGTCTAAATGTGACAATTGCCCAAGTTTATGGTTAAATGTGTAAGTTTAAGTTTTAATGCTCATTTTACCATATTAGGAACAAAAAGAGATTCGTATTATATTACTAAACCCGAATCGAACTCGAAATCTCATGCAAGTTGACGATGGGATTGATACAAGTGGGAATCCAAGAAATCTCATGCAATCACACGTTTAATATCTCTTCCCCACATAGGCACGTCTCTTCAAATATTTTAGATGGGTGAGTGGTACGGTTTGTTTGTTCTTGTTCTATCTTATGTACTATTGCCTGTTCTTAAAATCTTAAATATAGGTATGGGACAAAAAAAAATAGTATGAGACATGATCAGTATATATCTAAAACCATTGCATGCGTTTCTCATATGAAATCCTATACCACCCTCGACTCTCTTTTTATTTAGTTTATACACACATTAAGTGACTACCTTAGACCACACAACACGCACATCATTCGACAACCCCACTGTTCGACCCACATATGGATAACGAGACAAAACAACTCTACACACTAATTATATTAGATCTGGTTCTGCATAACTTATTTTTTATACATTTAATTCCCTTTGACATGCATGAAACGAGTCCACGTGATTAGTAGACTTATAATACACACTCACACACATATACGAGCCCACAGCCTTTCATATTATCCCACACTAGCAACTTATATACATGAAATAAATAGGTACGTTCCATCTTCACTTATTTTGGGTTCATTATCAAACTTCATAGCGTATAATATATATATCATATTAGAATAAAAAAAATGCGATCAAAAACGTATATATATATGAACGGTTCACAGGATTCAATACAAAACAAGATCGTCGTTCAAGTGTTTTAATACATGAGTTTATTTGGCGTTATAGTAATGTTTATTCGGTCACAGATTTAACGAGACATTCACGACCATATTAACATAATTATTTCTATACTTTTAACATGATTCTGATTAGATTACGCATACGTATATATCGAGTAGGTTTTCAAAACAGATACGATGGAGGGTTTTGTGAATACCTTGACGAATCAAAGAACGCAAAGATGATCAATAAGAGTAGGTTTTATATACGGTTGAAACAAGGAACCAGGAGCACCCCACGCTCAAACAAAGGACTCACGAATCAACTCTTTCGAATCCACAGCTGCCACGATCCACCCTTTTTCAATCTTGTCACGCCTTCTGATCCTTGGAGAATAAAAAGGAATTGGTTTTCTTGTTTGCTTTGTACCGGTTCTTATTTTGTATCAAAGTGATGAGAGGAGAAGAAGTTATACACGTTTAAAGAAAAGAGTGAGCGGAGGTGATAAGGGTGAATTATTGGAGTGTTGTATTATTATATCGCTAGGTTGATTATTTGCGTTTTTAAATTGGCCGAATACAAGCTATGGAATCAATAATTTAAGGAAGCTAGAATCCTTGATTTGAGGAGGACAATCAGGCCAAGACACGGTTTTAGCGCCTAGCCATAAATCAAAATTAACTTTATATCATTTCCTTTTTAAAACTAGTAATTGTCCATAATTATTTACCTTTAAATTCAAAAAAATATTTATTTATTTATTTTATTTATTTATTTTTTTTTTTTTTTGTAATTTCGGTAGAATAGAAAATAAAATGTCAAAGTAACTTTTCAAAATAATTAATTGTTGTCTCAAAAATTTTCTCGCTTCACATTTAGTTCGTTTTCAGATGTTTGGGACCGATTCAGAATTTTATAAATGATTTAAATTATGCTTTAAGGCTTCAGGGGTATTTTGGTCTTTTTGCATGTTTTAAATTTTGGGGTTTTACCATCATCATCATTCTTCTTAATTAAAATTAAGACCTAACAACATAATAAGTCAATACCATTATCAAGGGTTTACATAACCCATTTAAGCTTACCCATTTTTTATTATAGATCATCATATGATCATATCTTGATCATATGATGAATCCCACTTTCCTCTTAACCATAACCTCATAGAATCAAGATAGGGAAATACTTACTTGTAATTGATTGATATTAGAAGCTATCTCTTGGATCGGAACACCTAGCCTTCATTATCAGAACCATCAAGCCATAAGCTTATGGTTTCCCTCCCTTTCTCTCCTCTCTAAACCGGACAACAAACACACCCTAGGATAATGTGGAAATCTCTAGAATTTCCTAGATAATATTAGCTAGTCACAAGTTTGGCCCTTTGGCATATTAAGCCCCTCAAGTCTCATTCCTTCTATTTTGGCCACATCACATTTTATAACATGTTTACAACTTAACAACTTTAGTCCTTTAAGTTATGCATCATAACCTCCAAATTCATGTTACACATTCGTTAACTATTATGTTGACTATCGGGTTTGACCACAACGCAACATTCGTTGACTGGCCAATCGCGTAAGGCCTTTGGTCCATTTTCATCTAGAGTGGGGTACAAGTACCCGGGAAATGGGTCTAACAATTATACCCCCCTTATTTAGATTTCGTCCTCAAAATCTCTCGTCTAATGCTGCCAAAACTAAATCCTAACATACACCCGTTCTCGTACTTTGAATCCTTAGTCATTACATTGCAACGATCTAAGTGATCTTGCAATTCTAAGCTTCTATATCATAATCATAACTCATAATCCATTAAAAACACACTTCTCATCACAAACTTATCTAAAATTTCCCACAATTGACGACTAGTCATATGGAAAGTTTACTATTTTGACTTTATATAAGTCAAACTTCAACACTATATACACGTCATACGCCCATGCACTAACATGTCATAAAATCATATACCGGCCAATTTCGTATTTTACATAATACCAACACTTATCTACTTCAAAACCGGTAACTTATTTCAAATTATACAAAGTACCATATAAACGGTACTTTCAAAATCCTTACCACGCATTACTTAAGAAATCTTCTTGTTAAATTTTGGGAATGCTTACCCATTATCTTATCAACTTAATGCACAAAGTCATTCAAGGCGTCTATCTTAAGGTTCACACATGGCCTTAACGCCGCTATAAGCTTTTATTCATGTATAGTCTCTTCTTATGACGTCTAACTTGTTTTAGTTTTCACTTTTTCACCTCTCTACCCGTACTCATGTCATATCGGCTACACATAAGCCCACTCATTTATAATTCTTCATTTACATAAAAAAAGGTGTCCCAATCTATGTAAGTAAGGAATTATAAACTTATGGTTCGGCGATTTACAATTTCTTCATTTAAATGAAGAGGCGTCCCAATCCATTTAAATAAGAAGATTATAAATCATCCTACTTACGTACTTCCGACACAACAATCATACTTGCTTTACTTTCCATCTTTTCTAGCCTTGGATCCAATCTCACTAACCTTTCATCCATGCCATAAAGGCAAGCTAAACATCCATGCCATAAAGGCAAGCTAAACAACCATGCCATAAAGGCAAGCTAAACAACCATGCCATAAAGGCAAGCTAACAACCATGCCGTAAAGGCAAGCTAACAACCATGCCATAAAGGCAAGCTAACAACCATGCCGTGAAGGCAAGCTAACAACCATGCCGTGAAGGCAAGGTAGGCCATCCCAAAGATGCCAAAACACATGCCATAAAAGGCAAGCTAAACAACCATGCCATGAAGGCAAGCTAGGCCATCCCAAAGATGCCAAAACACATGCCATAAAAGGCAAGCTAGGCTATCCCGAAGGATACCAAAACTAGAGCATTGGATCCAAGCTATATCTACCTTATAATCTTAGCTCAATTCATCTTTTATGTACTTTTATCATTAAGTACACACTATCATTTCCTCAATTCTCATTGCCTTAAGCAATTTCAACGTTCACTGTCATGCTTACTTTCATCTAGACAAGTTTCTATATAACACTTGCCCATTTATTATATTTGCATTTTCACTATGCAACTTATCATTCATCCGTCAACCCCAAGTTGACTTACACATTCACTATATGCCATCTTTATGTTAGACAAGTTCTGTATGATGCTTGTTCATTACAATTTACACATTTTCTAAGTGTTCTTACAACGCACTTTTACTATTACCCGTCAACCCCTTGTTGACCATATTCTCAACTTATACTATCACTTCATTTAGTCTGCTCAACTTTTACACATATAAACCTTACATAGGTTTATTCTATAACACTCTCATTAATCTCATCATATACATTCCAATATATTAACATGATTATATTCATGTTTTACAATTCTTTCTAGCGCACTTCATATCACTTATGACTTCTAGCACACTCTATATCTCATTCATCACTTCTACTCATCACGCTTAACCATTTATTACTACACATTTTACTTATCATGTTTTATATGCAACATGATCTCATCACGTTTTAACTATACACTTTAACTTTCTCATTTTAGTTACTCATATAAGAATTCGTGCCTTCAAGCATCTAATCGTTATTATATCAATCGTGTCTTTCTAATCATCAAACTACAAACATACTTCATTATTTGTTTCTTACTTTATCTCAAACTTTCGAAGCATCTATGCTTTATCAAACACTTACCATACTTATCTTTTCACATATCAATGTGGTCTATCAACCTTTACCACCACTTGGTCATCCCACATAATGTGGCAATTAATAATTTACATTAGACTTAATCCGTGCTTCAAGCAGCTTCTATCATCAACCATATTCGCTCAATAACATTATTCGCACATTTCCATTAAGTCTTACATAATATGCATTTAAATGCATCTATCATATTTCGTACACTTCTACGTATTCATGCTATCAAGCACAATCTCATTCTACTTAGACATATAACCAACTACCATAGACTTAACATTGCATAAACGATAACACTTAACATTTAACAATTATCCAAAAAGTGATCTAACATTCATAATCATAATCAACTCACGTAGTCTATGGTTCATACATCATATTGCACAATCAATCTATGTCTAAGCATCAACATTTTGATTAGTCACAAACACTAGTCTACCTTATAACTAAGGCATCATAACACTTTAATTCATTTATTAGCCCATCTTTAATACCGCTTAGCATTCCAACTCGCATTCCATTACTATTACTCTATCACACATTCACTAATCACAAATTAATCACCGGCACCAACCGAGGTGCTCGGCCAACTAATCATTTAAGCACTTCAAGTCTCCCATGGACTTATACCTCATACTCATCAATACTATTATACACATCCAACTCTTATCATCATTAAGCTCATCTAACATAAAACATAATCCATCTCATACTTAATGATTACTTTCCGCATTACTAACACTTACGTTCAATGCTTCTACGAGTGGTTTAATACTAGGCAACCTATAGTGGAAACCTAATTCACTTAAACCGAAGCTCTGATACCAATTTGTTACACCCCGTGCCCGTTTAGACCAAAAATTAAAACTTTACGCGCAAAGAGCGTGAACTAAAACTAACCTTCTGGTACTCTTTAGCCCATTTACAAAAATCTATAAACTTTCAAACCTTGAGACTATTTTTAAATGAAACTAGACTCAATTACCTTCGAAACGCCGGGTGGCACGACCCTTGACGACTTACGGATTAAAAGATATGATTTTTCAAAGATTGCCGAAATCTGCCAAAAACCATCCATCCGATCGGCATGACCCTCCATCCGATCGGATGGAGGCTACTGACCTCCCGGAACCCCTTTTAAGTCCCGTTCTTGAAAAACCGACCTCTCGAACTCGATATTTCACCAAACCATCCAGATTTACTTAGTATATCAATAAGCTCATTTCCATGTGAAAATATTTACCATTTGACTCTCGGAAACGTACTTTACACAATCACGGGTTTTGAACCAAAACCCGTTTTGACCCATTTCATGACATAAGACACATACGACTTCCACATCACCTCAAACTTAACCAAAATCATTAACTTAACATATTAAATCTGTCTCATAGACACATGACCCGTTTACATCCCAAAATGGGTATTTTCACGCTTATGCCAAACACCCCTTTAAATTTGACTATAAACACTTTAAGCATACCTTAACACAACGGTTGACCACCAAATCGTTAGGACAAGCTTAACATACAATTTGCCACATGGTTACACTTTACCAACCAGTAAAAGACCAATGGGGGTACAAACTTTACACTTGAGCTCGGTATTCTACCTAAGCTCCTAAACGCATACTACCTTCATTCTTGCATATCCAAATCCTTAATCCAAGCCTTCCATAATAGCATACAACCATACAAAATGGTTATACAACTAAACTATAAGCTTTCGCTTAGTAAGAAACCCGACATAAAACACATATCATACACATATTAGCACATAAGCATCATGATCACTTACTTTGCTTCCAAACCATAACATTCAATTTACCACATAAACCTTCATCACATAAGCTACAACAAGTCTCACTAGTAATTAGTCGTATACTTGCTTGACTAGCTCATAACTAGTCACCACTTTCCTAACCTTCATCCATTACTCAATCCAAGTACTAAACTTTATCACAACCATAACACATATATGGATAACACACATATAACACATGTTTTAGTACAAGTTACTTACCTTAGTTTCCAAAGCTAAGCATAGAATCAATATCACCATCATCAATATCATCACCATCATCATCATCAACCTCTTACCATCATCGTCATTCTTCTTAATTAAAATTAAGACCTAACAACATAATAAGTCAATACCATTATCAAGGGTTTACATAACCCATTTAAGCTTACCCATTTTCCATTATAGATCATCATATGATCATATGATGAATCCCACTTTCCTCTTAACCATAACCTCATAGAATCAAGACAGGGAAATACTTACTTGTAATTGATTGATATTAGAAGCTATCTCTTGGATGGGAACACCTAGCCTTCATCATATGAACCATCAAGCCATAAGCTTATGGTTTCCCACCCTTTCTCTCCTCTCTAAACCGGGCCACAAACACACCCTAGGATAATGTGGAAATCTCTAGAATTTCCTGGATAATATTAGCTAGTTACAAGTTTTGCCCTTTGGCACATTAAGCCCCTCAAGTCTCATTCCTTCTATTTTGGCCACATAACATTTTATAACATGTTTACAACTTAACAACTTTAGTCCTTTAAGTTATGCATCATAACCTCCAAATCCCTGTTACACATTCGTTAACTATTAGGTTGACTATCGGGTTTGACCACAACGCAACATTCATTGACTGGCCAATCGCGTAAGGCCTTTGGTCTATTTTCATCTAGGGTGGGGTACAAGTACTCGGGAAACGGGTCTAACATTTGTGGACTTCATCTCCACAATTGAACCCAAAAGTGTCAAAGAAGCACTTAAACATCCAAGTTGGGTTCAGGCCATGCATGATGAACTGGAACAATTTGACAAAAACAAGGTAATGACCTTGGTCAAATGTCCTGAAGATGTTTCAGTCATTGGCATGAAATAGGTGTTTAAAAACAAATCTGATGAAAATGGCATAGTCATCTAAAACAATGTCAGACTTGTAGCCAAAGGCTATAATCAACAAAAAGGCATTGACTATGAAGAAGCATTTGCACCAGTGGCAAGGATGGAAGCCATCAGGATCTTCCTTGCATTTGCAACCTACATGAACTTCAAGGTGTACCAATTGGATGTTAAAAGTGCATTCTTTAATGGGTCACTGAAAGAAGAAGTTTATGTTCAGCAACCTCCTGGATTTGAAAGCAGTGAGTTTCCTGACTATGTCTGCAAGCTTAACAAATCCCTTTATGGACTGAAACAAGCACCCAGGGCATGGTATGAAACTCTCTCCGCCTTCCTGATCCAAAACAAACTTGTTAGAGGCAAGATAGACAACACATTGTTTATCTATAGGACAAATAATGATGTCATACTTGTACAAGTATATGTTGATGACATCATCTTTGGCTCAACAAGTTATAAACTTTGCAAACAGTTTGAAAAGCAGATGGCAGAGAAATTTGAAATGAGCATGATGGGAGAACTGACTTACTTCCTTGGGCTGCAAATCAAGCAGACTGATAAAGGAACCTTTATCAGTCAAGAGAAGTATGTCAGACGCCTACTGAAGAAGTATGAGCTAAGTGACTGTGCCTCAGTCAAAACTCCCATGGTTCCCCCCAACAATCTTGGTCCTGACCTCACTGGTAAACCAGTCAATCAAACTCTATTCAGAGGAATGATTGGGTCACTGATGTAGCTACTTGCATCAAGGCCTGACATCCAATTCTTAGTATGTTTGTGTGCCAGATATCAATCTGACCCAAGAGAATCTCATCTCACAGTTGTGAAAAGGATACTCAGGTACCTGAAAGGTACTCCAAACCTTGGATTATACTATCCAAAATGTTCAGGCTTTGATCTCAAAGGATACTCTGACTCTGACTATGCTGGATGCAACATGGACAGAAAAAGTACCTCAGGCTCCTGCCAAATTCTTGGTGGAAAATTAGTCTGTTGGAGTGCTAAGAAGCAACAATCAGTTGCCATGTCCTCAGCTGAAGCTGAATATGTTGCAGCAGCCAGTTGTTGTGCAAATGTACTTTGGATGAAAAGTCAACTCAGTGACTATGGAATCCAGTATAAGTTGGTTCCCATCTTTTGTGATAACACAAGTGAAATTGCCATCTCAAACAACCCTGTTCTTCATCAGAGAACAAAACACATTGATATTAGATATCACTTCATCAGGGACCATGTCATGAATGGTGACATTGAATTACACTTCATCCCTACTGAATATCAGCTAGCTGATATATTCACCAAACCATTGGATGAACCAACTTTCACAAGACTGAAAGCTGAATTAGGAATGTTGGATATTGAGAATCAGTCCACTGATTGAATCCATCCAACTAAGTGTAAATTCTGAAAAACCCTAGGTCCCTGACTCAATGTGTTCCTCAGTGAAAAGATCACCGAATCACCTTCCCTGAACCCCTCACTGAATGAAAAAAATCATTCAGGGCCCTCAAAATGACATTCAATGCTAACTTAAATGCTCTAAGTATCAAGTTAGTAAATGTCCGAGCTTGGTAACTAAATTCTTATTTAATATAAGAATATTTGTTTTTTTGCCTTCTGGCATCCACCTCTGGGCCCCCACTTGCCCACTTGGCCTTTAATGCCTCTTCTCTTACATAAAAAATATGTGATGATGTAATCTCTGCAAATTACACTTTTTGCAGACGGCACAACTGTTCACCTCGACTTTTGCGCAAAACCCGGGAAAGTGGAGTGGTGGCATTTAATGCGGATCCCAAACATTTTATACAAAACGGTTTTCAAATTTTTGAGAATAATTCGCTTAATACCCAAACCACCCTTCCCTCCACTTTCCTATAAATACCCCCAAACGGATTAACACACACACGTTTTAGAAAAATCTTAAGCAAACTCTACCCTTTTTTCTTTCAAAAAAACTATTGTGTGTGTTCTTCATCTTTAGAAAATCAGACCATCTTTTTTGTCAAAACCAAGACTCTTTTCAAAAATGGCTGCTTCTAAAGCTATCACCTACGCCCCAAATGTGGAATTCATATTGGAGGGCGTGGTCATGACCAAAAATAACGTTGTAGGAAATTTTGCCTACCCCAAAAATTTTTGGGCGTACAAGAATGTAGTCAAATACCTTCAAAACTGTTTTCTTGCTACGGCGTTTACAAAAACCCCCTCAGTCATATATCATGACTATCTGAGGGAATTCTGGTGTACAACAGTGGCAACAAGCCCTGAGGATACCAAAGACTCCATAATCACATTCTCAGTGTTGAATGGGAGAATGACCCTCTCCCTGGATTACCCAACCTTCATCAAGGCCACAGGTCTTGATTTCACTGAGAACTTTGAGCCTAACCCCACTGACGCAGAAGTAAAGGCCGAATTGCTTTTACGTGGGCAACATGACCCAAAACAACCTGACGTTGCCCCAAGAACCCTCTTGGCCAAAGCGTCAATCATCAAGACCTGGTTCCCACCTGCCTAGAGGATCCTGATGACTTTTGTCATTCATGTCCTTGGAGGCAATAAATCCTCCATGGAGCAATTGAATGCATCACAACAATTGATGGTGTTCAGTCTCCTGGAGGGTAGAAAGATAGACATCGGAGGAATAATCTTCCGAGACCTCGTAGCCAAGCTATCAGGAAAATCTAGGCAAAGACATATGTCTTACCCTAGGTTCATTTCCTGTGTGCTTCAGGACTTACTAGGCTCTGAATATGTTTGGCCAAACGTTGAAGGATCTAAACCGGACGTTTTACACAAAGCCAACTATTCAAGAGACCTTACTGAGGTACAACCAGTCTCCCTGACCACATATATGTTGTTGGTCATTCAGGGAGCAAATGTTGTCTCACCAGTACCTTCTCCTACCAAGCAGAAGAAGAAGAAAAAGAAGGCAGGGTCCAAGAAGGTGGTTAAACCCAAACCACTCGCCCTTGAGACCTCTGCCTCAGAGCCTAAAGAAAGGAAAACAACGGCCAAGACCTCTGAGACATGATGCGTGGTTTTGCAACCTTACAACAGGTTTTACCTCTCGAGGGATCTCAAGAGGCTTGCAATCCCCACCAGGCAGTGTACCTGACCGATGTAGTATAGTGAAGTGGCAAGTACCGGGGGATTGATCGTTCTCTAGGGGAATAGTGTCGTTAGGATTGAAAAACTACTCTAATAGGTCTAAGGGTGAGGGAAGATTCTTTTTGTATTTTTTATATTTTTATGAAAGCAAGTAAAATCTCGGGTTTGAAGGAGTGGGCGGAATTAGTTGCTAGTCAACTAACCCAAATGACTACAAATGCAAATAAAATAAAATAACTGAAAATGAAAAGGTTGTGGAACTCATATGGGGAGAAATGTGTTTACTTAGATTTCCTTACTCCCTAACTATCTTTTACCGGTTGATTAGTGTGTATTAATTGCGTGGATGACGGGTGTATTCCTTAATACCAATCGTGGGGTGGCGTACGTACTTCCCAACTCTACAAGCTCCTACTTCACTCCTATGTCGAGCCGGCTAGAAGCTCCTAACATGGGATCACTAGAATTCGCTCATGCATTAAATACAACCATAAAAACCTTAGTTCGCATTGGTTCATGTTTCTTAAGACGTTCAAGCAAGTTACCGTATAGGAAGTTAGCCAGTTTTCTTAAGCCTAACATCGATAAACAATCATCCAATACAATTAATAACACACTAATAACCAATAATCAATAGTTAGGTTTCATTAGATCTAAGCAAACACAAGATAAATCTAGCCTAGCATGTTAATCAAAAGACAAGAACAAGATATAATCAAACAACACATAGACATATTGATTGATTAAATGATTACTTATCTTCAATTAAACATGGGAGATCCAAGGGTATGAAAACCCTTAAAAATGGCAGAAATTCGTCTTTAGGGTTTCTCCTCACAAAGTTGCACACCAATAAAAAAAATTGCAAAACTATATATAGAGTTTAAGGTCTGACGGCGTCACGTTATAGGACTTGACGCCGTCACCTCGCCGTGTCTAGGGTTCCCGGATGGCCTTCTTGACGCCGTCCCTCTTTAATGCTCCAAAATCCTCCCTGGCTTATCAAGGCTTGACGCCGTCAGAATAAGGCTTGACGCCGTCCCTCTTTAAGTTAAACCGTGATGGCCTTGATCACTTCAAAGGGTGACGCCGTCAGACTTTCCATTGTAAAATTCTCTGGCTTATCATGAGTAATTTTCATATCCACCTTTTTTGCCAAGCCGTGACGCCGTCAAGTGCACTCCCTGACGCCGTCAAAGGTACTTTTCCAGCCGATTTTGAGACTTTGTCGTTTTCTTCACTTTTATGCTCCAAAAACGTCCAAAATGCTTCCTTTTTCAGATTTCTTCTCCAAAGTACCTAAAATGACAAAAGGAACGATTTAGGGCAATATTTGATCAAATAAATACGATTTAGGGCTTAAATGACCCCCTAAAAGCGGTACACTTTTCGCTTCATCAAATACCCTTACACTTGAGATTTGCTTGTCCTCAAGCAAATGCGCTTTTATTCTAATCAAAATACAAGTTAGGGGTCATTTAATGCTAATATAAAAGTAATTACAACAAATAGTCGTTCCATTTTAATCATAATAAGCACGGAGATTACAAACTAGCACCTCACAAGTAGTGTTTAGATACTCACATCTCTCAGGTGTCATCAAAATAAATCTCATAATTGAAAACGGATAATATCTCTCACTACCTGTCATAGCAAATAGATTACCATAGGCTTGGGAAAGGATCGAAAACCTCTTCTACTGGGCGTAAGCACCTAAGATAAACTATCAAAGAGGGCTTTTAAATGGGTTATAACGTGAGGTGTAGGGATATGATAAACACGGTTTTGTTGGATAAAGGATATTTTACTGGTGGCGAGTTAAAGATCTTGATTAATTACATGTACAATATGGCGTTGCTAATCCAAGACTAGACTCGACTTAAGCTAAAAACAAAATAACATAAACATAAAATAAACATAAAATGAAACGGGATGGTAGTCCGTATGTTTTTTCTATTTTTCTTTTTCTCATTTTTTTGTATTTTTCTTGATTTTTTCGATTTTTTTTTTTTTTCATACACTCTTGCCCTACCATCCAAAATAATACATCATAGGGGCGTTGCATTCCCCTTACACTTGAACTTTTACATAACTTTACAAATAACTATTCTAATGACTCGAATTAAGATAATCGAAAAACTTGGAGTACTTTTAAAATATTTAGCACATATGGGGGTAATAAATGATGTTCTTCCCCATTACTCCATTACACTAGTACTTTACCCATGAGTCCCAATCGTCCCAAAACAATATGTACAAGGATATGACTCGACTTGGCAACCATGTAATCAATTAGATAATTAACTTGGGTTTAAACAAATGTTGTCACAATAATGCACTAAAAATGAGTGCATACAAGGTAGGCTAAGGCGATTTGGGTGTACATTTAAGTGGGGTGTAAACAAATTCTTCCTTTAAGTAAAATGCTTAAAGGTCGAAACGAAAAGATAGGCTCTGAGGGGTGTACTAGGGGTATCGTGTACTAAAAATGAGTACAACGCAAAGGGTGTGGGAAAATTACTTGACCAATGTAGCCAATGTAATTATAACAAAAACACAGGTGTAAAACAATGGGTTAATCCTAATGCCTCTTATCATGTAGTAAATCTAACTACACGAATATAGTCTCACTTGTGGCCTCGTAATGGTCCTAACGCAAGTTCTAGAATCTAAGTGCTACCGGTACACACATCATAGCATAAATGCTTTTCCTACCAATTCTAGGGGCGAACCTCACATATTTGGGGGTGGAAAATTATTTAGTGGTACGGTTTTTGTGCTAGTCATATAACTCCTATCCGTGAGACGCTCATTAAGATCAAAGTTTCACTCCTATATGTTGTAAAAAATTTTAAATTTGGCACTAAAATTGCCCTAACAGGTATTTCTCTCAGTTTTATTACACATCTACTATTAAACAAACAAAAATCAGAGCACTTGTATTCTCTAAAGTATCGTACTTTACCCCCCCCCCCCTTACACTTAAGATGAACATTGTCCCCAATGTTCAAATAACAAGATGTAAAAGTGAAAAGGTAAAAGAATGAAATCAAATACTCCCCTGATTCGCTCGGTGGATAATGAAGTAACATGGTTAAATCTTCTTCCAAGAGAATGTAGAAGCTCCAAGACTAATGCATCGCCATAAGCTTGATTCCACATACATCTCCTTGTCCAAAATAACCTGTTAAACCTGAGAAAACAAACACGAAAACCTGCATAACATCGGCGGGATAAATTCTATATATAAGGATATAATGCTTGTGGAATGATAATTTTGCAGATTCCTGGAGATTATAAGTTAGAGATTTAATAAAAACTTTTTATGAAAACAAAACTTTCAAAAATTTCAGAAGATTAAAACCTGACGCCGTCAGGTTGTAAAGCCTGACGCCGTCAGAAATGATCTGACAGAATTCTCATGTTAAGTTTCCGGAAAATTTCTGGAAAAACCTTTACCTTACTTCCTGGAAATCCTGCAAAATATCATTATGACTCGATACAAGCATTTTACTCAAACAAATACGAATATGTATGTTAATTTATTATTATTACGATTCATGTTCATTTGTGTTCTAATAAACCGATTTGGATTTCCCTTACACTTATCTTTTGCAAAATACCTTTATATGTAGTTAAGACGAAGTTAAAAACAAAATAAAGCGTTTTTACAATTTACTTTGAAACATGAGCACAAACAATAACAATTAAACTTGCATACGGAAACAAATAAAATCAAAAAAACAAACAAATAAAGCTTGGGTTGCCTCCCAAGAAGCGCTTGTTTTTGTTCGAGTCACGAGCCTGACTCTACCCTTATTTAACGGAAATAGGGGAGGTTTTCCCTACACTTAGGATTAAGTGCGGTTGGAAGTAGCGATACACACCCTTAGGGTGGAAATATGCCACGTGAGGTGAAGGGGGTGAGTGAATGGCTTCCTTCATCCTAAAACTACCCGGATAATATTGGTTTATGGGTGGGTCGGTTCCTCTTTTGTCTCCTAGATGTAAATCTAAGGATGAAAAGTTGTGTAAAGGTTGAGGTTCCGGCTCATCAACACTAGGAAATTCCCTAGAACTAAGAGTAAGGTCATCACTAAAAGTGTTCAAACCTATATCCTCTAGTTGTGCTTGGTCCAAGGGTTCTACCTCCATCGGGATTCCTAAAGTCTCTTCTACTTCTTCCGGGTAAGTCACGGGCGGTGTGGGTGCCTCGAATGATGGTGGGTTTTGTGGAGTACTTGGTGGACTTGGATTTTCTACTTTATCCTCCATCTTATCTTGATTACCTATGTGCTTATTATGTGATTTGTTGAAGTCTATCCCCAACATGCACCTAGGTATCTCAAATCCTTTTCTATTCATCTCAAATTCTTGGTCCGATTCATAAGAATCATTCTCAATAACTTGATCACTATGTTCCATTTGCCTAAAGGATTCCTCATACTCATCATATGTCTTGGTGAAATCTAATCCAAGCATGCACCTAGGTAGTTCAACATTAACCATCTCACAATCTTGGTCGGGTTCATAAGAAACTATCCTAGGTGAAGGCTCATATGGTGCATAGGTTTCACTTAATGAGGTATTTTGAGGGTTTGATGGGGCTCCTAAGGTGATTTCCTCAAAAGTTTTATGCACTTGGTCTCTTTTCTCAAGGTATTCACTAAAATCTATGTAAGATCCTGTTCTCATTACTTCATTCCACCATCTTGATTTATCCAAATTAGTAAAATTATATTTCTTCATGTAAAACTCTAGTCGCGGATTTGGTAGATTCACGTTCTCCATAATGGCGAACGGAAGAGTCAATGGAAAAACTTTACGAACAAAAGCACAAAGAAAAGATAGACTACGAGAAAGCTAATAAAAAGAAAATAAAAATCTCACTAGATAGGAATCTAATGAGTAGACCTAATAAAAATAAAATTTCAACCTAAGCAATAACTACTCCCCGGCAGCGGCGCCAAAAACTTGATGCGTGGTTTTGCAACCTTACAACAGGTTTTACCTCTCGAGGGATCTCAAGAGGCTTGCAATCCCCACCAGGCAGTGTATCTGACCGATGTAGTATAGTGAAGTGGCAAGTACCGGGGGATTGATCGTTCTCTAGGGGAATAGTGTCGTTAGGATTGAAAAACTACTCTAATAGGTCTAAGGGTGAGGGAAGATTCTTTTTGTATTTTTTATATTTTTATGAAAGCAAGTAAAATCTCGGGTTTGAAGGAGTGGGCGGAATTAGTTGCTAGTCAACTAACCCAAATGACTACAAATGCAAATAAAATAAAATAACTGACAATGAAAAGGTTGTGGAACTTATATGGGGAGAAATGTGTTTACTTAGATTTCCTTACTCCCTAACTATCTTTTACCGGTTGATTAGTGTGTATTAATTGCGTGGATGACGGGTGTATTCCTTAATACCAATCGTGGGGTGGCGTACGTACTTCCCCAACTCTACAAGCTCCTACTTCACTCCTATGTCGAGCCGGCTAAGAAGCTCCTAACATGGGATCACTAGAATTCGCTCATGCATTAAATACAACCATAAAAACCTTAGTTCGCATTGGTTCATGTTTCTTAAGACGTTCAAGCAAGTTACCGTATAGGAAGTTAGCCAGTTTTCTTAAGCCTAACATCGATAAACAATCATCCAATACAATTAATAACACACTAATAACCAATAATCAATAGTTAGGTTTCATTAGATCTAAGCAAACACAAGATAAATCTAGCCTAGCATGTTAATCAAAAGACAAGAACAAGATATAATCAAACAACACATAGACATATTGATTGATTAAATGATTACTTATCTTCAATTAAACATGGGAGATCCAAGGGTATGAAAACCCTTAAAAATGGCAGAAATTCGTCTTTAGGGTTTCTCCTCACAAAGTTGCACACCAATGACAAAAAATTGCAAAACTATATATAGAGTTTAAGGTCTGACGGCGTCACGTTATAGGACTTGACGCCGTCACCTCGCCGTGTCTAGGGTTCCCGGATGGCCTTCTTGACGCCGTCCCTCTTTAATGCTCCAAAATCCTCCCTGGCTTATCAAGGCTTGACGCCGTCAGAATAAGGCTTGACGCCGTCCCTCTTTAAGTTAAACCGTGATGGCCTTGATCACTTCAAAGGGTGACGCCATCAGACTTTCCATTGTAAAATTCTCTGGCTTATCATGAGTAATTTTCATATCCACCTTTTTTGCCAAGCCGTGACGCCGTCAAGTGCACTCCCTGACGCCGTCAAAGGTACTTTTCCAGCTGATTTTGAGACTTTGTCGTTTTCTTCACTTTTATGCTCCAAAAACGTCCAAAATGCTTCCTTTTTCAGATTTCTTCTCCAAAGTACCTAAAATGACAAAAGGAACGATTTAGGGCAATATTTGATCAAATAAATACGATTTAGGGCTTAAATGACCCCCTAAAAGCGGTACACTTTTCGCTTCATCAAGACACCCATCATTGAGACCCTCTTGACCTTAAAACAAACGCCAACGGAGGGTACTGAGAAATCATCCTCAGTATCCTCGGGCAAAACCATTCCCCATGGCTCTATGATGTGCGTGTGCTTGTTATGCTCTAATTTATATCCACAGTGTGTCGTTGTGGTTTTAGCGGTATTCAAGTTTTAAATTTATATTTAGCCGACTTATCAATAAAACACACACTTTAACGAGCAGTGTACCCGGTCAGTATGAATATATGGTAAGTAGAGTGTCGATCACTAAGAGTGGAACGTATTATCTAGTTATTCTAATCAGTATTTTAATATCTTAAGTTAGCTATACAACCTAATCTAACGCAAGGGGGTTCAGCCTGAGAGACTGGCATGGTTTGGTTATGATTAAATATAAACTAAACTAATAGGCACGGATCAACGATTAGCACACACGTACACAGATAGATACTTGAGACAATAAGAAGACCTGTCCTGATAGTTAAGTAGCTTGTCACTTGTTTTATTGCTAGTTTTATATGAAGTGTATAGTTCGATGCGACGCACCGAGATGTAAACCTTTCTCGTTGGCTCTAATCTTATCGGCGAGTAAACCCTTAATGATTACTTATGTCTATCCTATTTACCTTTCTTCCTACTTTTCTACAGACGATAGAATGCATAGGCGACAGAATAAATAGGCGAGGACAGTGGCATGGCGACCCGATCAATGCTCAGCTAGACACAGAGGTTATCAATGCACTAATAAAAGTCACCAAAGACATCAACATATAAACTTTAATTAATGGGAAAGCAATTTTAAGGGGAGTTGAAGTGCATGATTAAATCAATGACACAAGCCCATCAATCCTGATAAATTAAAGTGTACTAATACAATAAAACAAAACTACTTAATGAATTGAATACATGCAGGACCTTCTTACGGCTCTTGTATCTTTGTTTAGGGTGTGTCTTGTGTTGCTACTTCGTCTGAATTCGGCTTAGGGTTTCTTCTGTCTCGTACTTGGTATATTGCACGAACCAAAAGTCTCAAAATTCGCCTGACTTTGGGGTATTTATAGTTTCTGTCAGAGGGTTAGATGCAGCGCATCGAATAAGTAGATGCGGCGCATTGACTTAACTTCGCGTGGGGTCCAAGATTAATATATTCAGGAATATTCGTACACCGCCAGAAGATGCGGCGTAACTCCATTCTTGTATGCGGCGCATGTCCTTTGCCGTCTTGGATTATAACTTGTGAAATCTTGATAATGATGCGCCGTATATAATAAGTAGGATGCGGCGTATCTGGAGCAGAATGGTCTTGATCTTGTACATTTCAGTAGACTCTTAACTTCTTGCTTGTTTTGCTCCATAATTAGTCCAAAATCGCCAAGTTTCACATAATACTTGTTTTTACCTGAGAATTACAAAAGTAAACATTAACGTATTGATTCTCACAGATAATATAATAAAACAAGTCAAATAAATAGGATAAATGATGGTAATAAAATGTACTTATTTGACTTCATCACTCTACTAACATACACAAGTCAGTGGGGTCTGGAACCTTCACCCTCTCACATCCCAATGAAGTCATTAGTCAATCAAAACCTTTGCCTGAGGGAGTACAGGGTCCTGAATCCTCGATAGAGCAGCACTACTCTACTGAGAAGGGGACCCACACCCATTCACATCCCGCTTACGGTCCTGAGAAATCACACTCAGGATCTCAGGGAGAAAAGGACCCCAAATCCTCAAAAGGGCAGTACAACCCGGATGGGAAGGGGGTCCACCAACAATCATTGCCTCATGATAGTACTGGTGTTGAGGAGGAAATGGAGACTGAAACATACAACTCTCCTCAGCACCCTGAGCAACAACAATCATCTCCTCCTCCTGAGGATCAACAACCCCTCACCCTAACCAACCCAGCAACATCATCATCATCATCATCAGGTCACTCATCTGCTCCTGCTACTCCTCAGTGGTTGCAGAAATATGACAATGTTCTTCCACTTACTGAAAGGCAGCTGGTAATGTTTCTCCACAAAGCCAACCATGCTCTCTTTCGTGAGATTACTGAAGAGCAATCGGATCAGCATACTGAAGCAGCAGCCAACTATGCTGACTTCAGGGCTACTGTTGAAGAATCTCAGGGCAAAGTGCTCCAGGTCGCCAAACTTACTGACAAACAACTCAGTGACCTGAGGGAATCTCTTGATTATATGGGAACTGAACAAGACAAGCAGCTCACCAACATACTGAAGGCTCTTGATCATATTCAGGAAGAACTTGGAGATGATCCCAACCTGAGCTTCTAAAGCTTCTTCAGGGGGTGGATCTCAAAACCATAAGGTCTTAGCAAGATTCTCACTACAAAACCAAGATCACTGAACTCACCTCCACTCAGAATTCCATGGCTGCAGAAATGACCACACTGAAGAATGAGACCTCTGAAATGAAGAAAATGGTCTCCAGTATCTTATCAATTCTTCAGGCCTCTCCGGTTACCCCAACTCCTTAGTCAACAGGTGCATACACTGAAGTTCCAGCATCTGTTGAGAAACTTGATGATCAAACTCCTGAACAACCTTCATCCTCTGCCCTTGTGGTTGCAACAACAGAAGTCCTTGAAACTTCCACCAGTCAACCCCCTCCCACTGATAAAGGGAAATGAATCATGGTGACTGTAGATCCTCCTCAAATGCAACTGGTGCCAGCATCAACAGAAGTGCGTCCAGACCCTGATGCCCCATTTGAGGTTGATCTGGATGGTGGAAAGAAATTATTTGGGACTCCACAGGAAGTAGCCGTAGTCTTGAATGAACAAGACATAAGAAGGGCTGCAAAGAAGGCTGAGCAACTTAACAGATCAGTAATTGTTGAGGTTGCCTAGGAGGAAATGAAGGAGACTGATAAAGACACAAGGGGGAAGAATTCCTCAAGCTTCAGGCTGATCTTCTTCAGGAACACAATCAACAAACCAAGCTGAGAAAAGAAAGGAGGAAGAAAACCTATGAGATGTATATGTGGCACATGACAAAGACCAAGGGAGAAAGCACAATCACTGACATGACCATTCACCTCACCAACCCAATAAGGGTTATGGTTCACAGGGGACCAAGAAAATCTGAGGTAAATAAACCCTTCAGATTCTCAGAATATGGGTTAAGGGAATGGGACATGATGATGCCCATCCACGACTACGATACTTAAGATTGCTCAAATCTGTTGGGAATTAAATATTCAAGATGTTTAATATCGGATTCTACTCTAAGTATAATTCTGCTGATAGTGCAAAACGGTTTCTGCTGATGATGTTGATTCTGCTGATAGAGCATTTCACTCTGCTGATAGGCTTAACAACTCTGCTGATGATTCTGCTTATAGCGAAAGATTGTTCCTGCTGATAATGAACAACTCTGCTGATGGAAGGATAAGATCAAAAAGATATTTATTGTATTTTGGTCAACAATATACGGTAGATAATATCTTACTCCATGTGCTTAGTTAACAAGTTGTATACATAGATACATGTTGTATCTGATGTACTGACACTCAATAGGATAAGTTAACCAAGTAAGTCGGTCAAGACTTTAAGCAATTTGTAAAGATCTTTTGACTATAAAAGAGATCTTAGACTAGTGATATTGAGTGTTTGTGTGTATAAAATATAGAAGTATTAAGAGTTAGAACATGCATACGTCAGAACATGCATAACTGTTAGAACAAACACAAATATATCACAAGTGATAGAAACAAAGGATTCAAGGTTGTAACCCTAGTGATATTTCAAGGTCACTCGTATTATTATCTTTAATAATATTGAATCGTTTGGTGATAATCTTTATGTGTTCATTGCTAACTAACAAACATAACAATTCCATTTTCATAACATACACAACCTTCTAAGTTTGGTTGAGTGAATTCCGCACACTTAATCATTTTAACACAACATATCATACACACAAAGTTAGAAGGTTTAACCACCTTAATCGTGTGTCAAGTCATCCTAGCAAGTGGTATCAGAGCTAAGGTTGATATTGTTGTTTTTAGAAGAAACAAGAAATGGATGTACAAGATGTTCAAACAAATGTTGCTGCAAAATTGCCCATGATCAAACCCAATGAGTTTGAGTTATAGAGGATGAGAGTTGAGCAATATTTCATGGTTCAAGATTATGCTCTTTGGGACATAATTCAGTATGGTGATTCCTTCACTTTAGGCTATTCAGATGTTCTTGTTGAAGGGAAGATAGTAAGAAAAAGAAATACTGGACCAGTCTCCAATGATGAAAAGATACAAAAGAGAAATGATCAGAAAGCACGAAACTTGTTGCTTATGACCATTCCTGGTGAGCAAATGCTATCTTTTAACAAATATCTTGATGCAAAAACTCTTTTTGAAGAGATTTGTGCATGGTTTGGTGGTAATGAAACTACCAAAAAGACACAGAAGACTTTACTAAAGCACCAATTTGAAAACTTTACTGCTTTTAGTAATGAGTCTCTTGACAAACTATTTTCAAGACTACACAAGCTTGTAAGTCAGTTAGCTGTGTTGGGTGTTGAGACTGAGAGGGAAGATCTCAACATGAAGTTCTTGAAAAGTCTACCTAGTGAATTCCATACTCATGTTATTGTCTGGATGAACAAGCCAGAAATTGAAACAATGAAGCTCAATGATTTGTTCAACAACTTCAAAATTGTTGAACAAAGTCTAAAGAGAGGTGGAAATTATGGTACTAGTTCTGGGAATGCTGCACTCCTATCAGTTCCTAGTGTTAGTCATACAGAAGAGGTAGATGAAGTTGAAAGTGTTTCTAATGTTACTTATGGTGGTCCTTCTACTAGTGTACAAAAGGATATTGCTGGACTTGGTGATCCAACATTTTATGCCTTTATAACCAGTCAAGCTAGTGGTTCTCCTTTAAATCATGAAGACCTTGAGCAGGTTGATGGTGATGATTTGGAAGAGATGGATATTAAGTGGCAAGTTGCTTTACTTAGCATGAGGGCTAAGAAGTTTTGGCAGAAAACTGGAAAGCAAATTACCATAAATGGTAATGATACTGCTGGGTTCGATAAGAAGAAAGTAGAATGTTTTAACTGTCATAGGTTGGGACATTTTGCTAAAGAATGTAGAAGCCCAAGGAAGCAGGATAATAGGAACACTTGGTATAAACAAGAGAGGAATAAGGAAGTACTGGTGGAAGAGCCGAAGGCTATGCTGGCTATTGATGGTATTGGATATGATTGGAGCTCTATGGCTACTGAAGAGGATGCACCACCAAATGCTGCTCTTGTTGTCGATGAGATTGCTCTAATGGCTTCTTCTGATTCAGAGGTAGATACTATTCCTACTTGTACTAATTCATGTCCTAATCTTAAAAATTATGAAGACATTAAAAAGAGATTTGATGCTTTTAGAGAAGAGTTAATTGATGCCCTTCATAATTTAGCTAATCACAAGAGGTGTGTAGGAGTTCTAGAAAAACATATTCTACATTATAAAAAGAATGAATCTACGTTTACTGATGACTTAAATGCTTTAAAAAGAGGAATAGCATTTAGAGATGAACTACTTAATGATCAAAGTAGACAGTTATCTGAAGTCAAAACTGAAAAAGAAAATGTTAAGGTAACTATAGATACTCTAGCACATGCCTTAGAAGGAATGAATAAGATTTGGGAAGCTCAGGTAATTGATAAAGCTAATTCAGGTGTAGGTTACAAAACTGTTCCTCCACCATATAGAGGTGTTCCTTCACCTCCAGGTGTTGACCTAGCACATACAGGCTTAGCTGAGTTCCAAGAACCAATCATGGAATATGGTTCTAAGACTAGTAAGAGTCTTAAGGTAGCAAAGATAAGTAAAAGTTTAGATAAAACTTTACATTATCAGGACAAGGTGTCCTTTGCTAAGAAAGGAGATGCTATAGTTGTTGAAAATTGTACAACTGATAGTGATGATGAAGAACAACAGGTTATGTCTAAACCTGAAGTGGTTAAGAAAGTAGGAACAAGTGTTCCTAAGGTAGTCAAACACAATACTGATAGGCCTCATACAAACATTAAGCATGTTAGGCAACTAGTTAGATATTGTGAGCAATACAGAACCACCAACAAGCCCAGAGGTAACCAAAGGAATCGGAACAACCTCAAGTCTAACCAATTAGGTGATGACTTTGCTTTTTATAATAAAGCTTGTTATACATGTGGTAGTTTTGACCATCTTGCAGCTTTCTGCAACCAATGGGTATCTGGGTATGAAATCCATAGAGTGAATCTCAAAAGGCAAACTCCTAAATCTCACTTTCACTCTAGTTCTAATAAATCAAACCCCAGAGTAGTCAAAAGCAAGTCTATCTCAAAATCTGATTCTTCTGATAGACCAAATGATCCTGCTAATAGCAAATTTTACTCTGCTGCTCGACCATTTATGACTATTAACCCAAAATCAACAGCTAAGAGTGCAAAAATATTTTTCAATCATGCACCTACAACTGTTCTAAGTCCCATTCAATCAAAGGCAGTGGTCCATAAACAAATTTGGAGACCAAAGGGTAGAACTACAAAGTTAGCAGATTCTGCTGATAAGTGTGTGGTTCACTCTGCTGATAAGGGAAAAAGGGCAAATGCTGTTAAGGCCTCAGCATGTTGGATTCATAAATCCAATGTTGCATCAACTATTCTTAAAAGATTCAATTACATTGATGCAAGAGGCAGATCCAAGTCAGTAATGGCTTGGATCCCCAAAAGAAACTAACACTCTTATTTGTGTGCAGGGATATTCAAATGATCAGGAAGAGGATCAAGGATACTCAGATAGTGGATGTTCAAGGCACATGACAGGGAACATGTCTTATCTTTCAGATTTTGAAACTTTAAATGGAGGATATGTTACCTTTGGAGGGGGTGTTCGTGGCAAAATTTCTGGTAAAGGTACAATCAAAACCAAAAATTTAGATTTTGAAGATGTGTACTATGTAAAAGAGCTAAATTATAATCTTTTTAGTGTTTCACAAATGTGTGACAAAAAGAATAATGTTCTTTTCTGTGAGACTGAATGTCTTGTACTTTCTCCTGATTTTAAGATGCCTGATGAAAGTCAAGTACTTTTTAGAATTCCTAGAAAGGGCAATATGTACAGTATAGACATGAAGAATTTTATTCCTAAAAAGAATTTAACTTGTCTTGTTGCAAAGGCCACATTGGAAGAATCAATGAAATGGCATAGAAGGCTTGGTCATATTAACTTCAAAACCATAAATAAAATTGTTAAGAATGGTTTGGTAAGAGGTTTACCTCACAAAAGATTTGAAAATGATCAAACATGCATTGCTTGTCTAAAAGGCAAACAACACAAAGCCACTTGTAAGCCTAAAATTTTTAACTCTATCAATCAGTCTTTGTTTATGCTTCATATGGACTTATTTGGACCTGTTTCAGTGATGAGCATAATGCATAAGAGATATTGTCTAGTTATTACTGATGACTATAGTAGATTTACATGGGTTTTCTTTTTAGCCACTAAGGATGAAACATCCAGCATCCTTAAGGACTTCATTACTCAGATAGAAAACCAAGTAAGCAAGAAAGTGAAAGTCATTAGAAGTGATAATGGGACAGAGTTTAAGAATAGAGTTATGGATGATTTCTGCAAAGAAAAAGGTATTAAGAGAGAATTTAGTGTTGCTAGAACACCACAACAGAATGGTGTAGCTGAAAGAAAGAATAGAACACTAATTGAAGCTGCTAGAACAATGTTAGCTGATTCTAAGCTACCAATAAACTTTTGGGCAGAGGCAGTCAACACTGCTTGTTTTGTTCAAAATAGAGTTTTAGTTGTGCAGCCTCAAAATAAGACATCATATGAACTTTTTAATGGTAGAACTCCTGCAATAGGATTTCTTAGACCTTTTGGATGTCATGTGACAATTCTCAATACCTTAGACCATTTAGGAAAATTCGATGGTAAGGCAGATGAAGGTTTCTTTGTTGGTTATTCTCTTAATAGCAAAGCTTTTAGAGTTTACAACACAAGAAAAGAAATAGTAGAAGAAAATCTACATGTGGAGTTTTTAGAATACAAATCCAATGTAGAAGGTCAAGGACCAAAATGGCTATTTGATCTGGAATATCTAACAAATTCAATGAATTATGTGCCTTTTGTTGCAGAAACTAATGATTTTGCAGGTTCTTATACAACAAATGAGGCAGAGTTAGAGAAAGATCAAGATTATGTGATAATGCCAATATGGTCAAGTACAATTGTGGAATCAACTTCGACAACTGATGAACCTTCTTCTAGCAAAGCTAAAGAAAGTGTTGAAGATGAAAGTAAAGAGTATGGAACTCAGGAACAACAAAGTGTTTCTGCTGGTAGTATTTCTGTTGCTGCTGGTAGTGTATCTGTTTCTGCTGATGACTCTGCTGATAAGCTTACTGATTCTGCTGTTTGGCCAAATGACTCTGCTGCTGGCCCTTCAGAAATAAAAGAGGCAGAATTCTCAGATAATGAGGTGGATTACAACAATCTTCCATCAAATTATCAAGTTCCTACTACACCACAATCAAGAATTCACAAAGTTCATTCCCTGGATCATGTGATTGAAGATATACAGTCAGGTGTGAAGACAAGACAACAATTGAAGTCTTCCGACCAACAAGGCTTCTTGATGCCCTTTATGCTTCAAAACAACATGAGCTTTTAAACTCTTGTTTGTTTGTATGTTTTCTCTCACAAGCTGAACCAAAGAATATTCTTACAGCCCTAGATGATTCAAGCTGGTTAGAGGCTATGCAAGAAGAGCTTCTTCAGTTCAAGATTCAAAAGGTTTGGGTGCTAGTTGATTTACCTACAGGTGTGAAGGTAATTGGCACTAGATGGGTTTTTAAGAACAAAAGGGATGAAAGAGGAATTGTGATCAAGAATAAGGCTAGATTAGTAGCACAAGGGTACACACAAGAAGAAGGGATAGATTATGATGAAGTTTATGCTCCAGTAGCAAGGATTGAGGCAATTAGGCTGTTTCTAGCTTATGCTTCATTTTTAGGCTTCACAGTCTACCAAATGGATGTCAAGAGTGCATTTTTATATGGTGAAATTGGAGAAGAGGTATATGTTTCACAACCTCCTGGCTTCATTGATCCATTACATCCAAACAAAGTATACAGAGTAGTGAAAGCTCTTTATGGCCTTCATCAGGCACCAAGAGCTTGGTATGCAACACTAGCTTCCTACTTATTAGAAAATGGATTTCAAAGAGGAAAGATTGATCAGACACTGTTCATCAAACAGCACAAGAAGGATCTTCTGTTAGTGCAGGTGTATGTGGATGACATTATCTTTGGATCTACTAGGAAAGAAATGTGTTTAGAGTTTGAGAAGCTTATGAAAGATAAGTTTCAGATGAGTTCTATGGGAGAACTTACATTCTTTTTGGGTTTGCAAGTTAAGCAATCATCTGAAGGCATATTTATTAGTCAAGACAAATATGTTGCAGAGATACTTAGAAAATTTCAATTTGCTGATTCAAAAATAGCAAGCACACCAATGGACTCTGAGAAGCACCTTCTGAAAGATGAAGATGGAGAGAATGTAGATGTACACAATTACAGATCTATGATAGGCTCTTTGATGTATCTTACATCATCTAGACCTGATATCATGTTTCCTGTTTGTGTTCGTGCAAGATTTCAAGTTACTCCAAAGGTTTCTCATTTAACTGCAGTCAAGAGAATTTTTAGATATCTCAAAGGTCAACCAAGGTTGGGTATATGGTATTCTAGAGAATCTCCTTTTGACTTGGTAGCATATTCGGATAGTAATTATGCTGGTGCTAGCTTGGACAGAAAGTCAACAACTGGAGGATGTCAATTCCTTGGGTGTAGACTTGTCTCATGGCAGTGTAAGAAGCAAACAAGTGTGGCAAATTCAACAACTGAAGCTGAATACATAGCTACTGCAAGTTGCTCTAGTCAAGTTCTATGGCTTCAAAACCAACTCCTTGATTATGGGTACAATTTCTTAAACACTGTTATTCATATTGATAATAGTAGTACAATTTGTATTATTAAAAATCCAGTGCAACATTCTGAAAACAAAACACATTGAAATTAGACATCACTTTATACGAGACTGCAATGAGAAAAGATTAATTCAAGTTCTTAAAATTGCTTCAGAACATAATTTTGCAGATCTGCTAACAAAAGCTTTTGATGTTTCAAGGTTTCAGTACTTGGTAGCAAGTATTGGAATGCTTAATCTTTAAATTTTCAATATGATGTGTTTTTGTAAATAAATTTTGTTGTTGCTACTGATTCATAAGGTACTACTAATATATCATAAGGTACTGCTAAAGCACACAAGGTGCTGCTAGTACAAAATTAAAATTGTGTTATTCATATAGTTGGTCTTATGATTATACTAATGCAAGACAAGTACTTTGTACATTGTTCTTTTGGTTTTAGTCTAACAATTTCAGGTATGAATATATAAACACAAAGGATGTTTCAAGTGAAATGGAAACAGCAGGATTGAGATATTAGCTGCTGACCATAATAGGTTTATGATGGACTGAGTTTGGGACTTTAAAGCTCCTTAAAACTTCTTTCTTGAAATCTAGTTATGATATTTCACATTGAATTGATGACTTAGTTGATCAGATAGTAACTGATACAACTCACTTTCTATCATTTTATACTTTTAAGTATAATGTGCAAGTCTGAGGACATCTGATAGAAAGAACAGCGAGCAAAAGTGAATCTAACACTTGTGTTAGAGGTAACAAATGCCACGAGCTGGAAACCCTGTCAAGAAAATCTTTTGAATAGATTTATCTTTACACAGGCAGTTATTTATAACTGAAAAATATTGGTTCTCACACAACCAGAGGTTGCTTTAAACCGAAATGCTGATTAAGTGTCTGTTATACACTTGATTTCTTCAAAATGGTTGAAAGCAGTATGATTTTTCAATTCTAAAATCATGAACATACTGCTAAGGCAAAAGTTTCTTAAAAGGATTTTCAAGGATTCACAAAAACCATCCATTGATGGATCATGAATCAAAATGTCCACTGATTCACCTCTCATAGGAGTTAACACACCTAGAAGTGATGAGGGCAGTAACTTAAACTCTTAAGGAATTGATGGCTTCATGTACAATATTGTCTGAAAACAAGTTCAAACTGATAGATCAGGTGATATAAAGAGAAGTTCTTTAGTACATAGTGAGATCTTCCAAACAAGGGGAGGATGAAAAAAATTTATTTGCATCAGGGGAGGTAACAATCTCAGGGGAGGAAATAATGGCCCAGAAAAGGAAGATAATCCAATATATGGAAGGAGAAGACAAGAGCATACAAGATGATGAGGAGGTTGAAAATGACAAGAACATTCCAAAGGAGAAAGTTCTATCTAGATCAAACGAAGAAAAGTTTCAATTTCACTTCAAAGACATGCTGGTTAGATGATTTCACTTGTTGAAACAAGCATCCAAGATACACAGCATCATTGCCTCTTATAATTCTTCCATCCAAGGAAATTGCACCATCTTTTAGTCCAAGATAGGTTCAATATGTTTTGATATTGCTAAAGTCAAAGAAGAGCAAAGTAGATGAATTACTAAGAAGATATTCAATCTTGAAGAACATAAGTGTTTGAAAGATCTTCAATCCAAGATTTAATTCAGAAGATTTAATTCAGAAACATGTTTGAAAGGATTCACATGTTTAGGGGAGGATTGTTGGGAATTAAATATTCAAGATGTTTAATATCGGATTCTACTCTAAGTATAATTCTGCTGATAGTGCAAAACGGTTTCTGCTGATGATGTTGATTCTGCTGATAGAGCATTTCACTCTGCTGATAGGCTTAACAACTCTGCTGATGATTCTGCTGATAGCGAAAGATTGTTCCTGCTGATAATGAACAACTCTGCTGATGGAAGGATAAGATCAAAAAGATATTTATTGTATTTTGGTCAACAATATACGGTAGATAATATCTTACTCCATGTGCTTAGTTAACAAGTTGTATACATAGATACATGTTGTATCTGATGTACTGACACTCAATAGGATAAGTTAACCAAGTAAGTCGGTCAAGACTTTAAGCAATTTGTAAAGATCTTTTGACTATAAAAGAGATCTTAGACTAGTGATATTGAGTGTGTGTGTGAAAAATATAGAAGTATTAAGAGTTAGAACATGCATACGTCAGAACATGCATAATTGTTAGAACAAACACAAATATATCACAAGTGATAGAAACAAAGGATTCAAGGTTGTAACCCTAGTGATATTTCAAGGTCACTCGTATTATTATCTTTAATAATATTGAATCGTTTGGTGATAATCTTTATGTGTTCATTGCTAACTAACAAACATAACAATTCTATTTCCATAACATACACAACCTTCTAAGTTTGCTTGAGTGAATTCCGCGCACTTAATCATTTTAACACAACATATCATACATACAAAGTTAGAAGGTTTAACCACCTTAATCGTGTGTCAAGTCATCCTAGCAAAATCCCTAATCTCAATAAATCAAAGGTCTGGATAAAGAATAATATAGGGTATGGATAATATTTGGGATATAAATTGGTGTAAAATGAAAAAATAAACAAAACAGATAAATTAAAATCCTAAGTGTGGTAAATTGCTATCCCAACCATCCTATGAATAAGACTCATATCATTGAATAACTCACGCTTTAACACTTGAAACACACGCTTTAGGTAGATACGAATTATACTCAACAAGATCTCAATAAAAGAATAACCTTAGTTGGCGTTCCCATAACGGCCAACTCCCATTCAATCCATAGATATAATATACAACAACTAGTGGTGATATCGACCACTTAATACAAAACTTTACATAAGTTGTTTAAACAAACTTCCAACTTTTCATTTTTTATTTTTTTTTTTATTTTTTTATTTTTTTAACTTTAAACATAAACATAGATGTGTAAAATTTCACCACATCACTATAACGATAACTCTGGATAATTTTTCAATACTTTTCATGACTTCTGAAATAACGGTAATAGTGAAAGTAGTAAACACACGAAAAATAAACTCAAAGATATACAATATTTACTTTCACTCCAATTGCATTGTGCAATTTCCCGACCTAACCATAGATAATGAATTACGCATGCGAACACAGGTAATGTAAGGAAACACACTTTGCCTAAAGCAATTAACCAACCACGGATTTTAATCTACAGGGTAGGCTAAGGTGTAAGGGTGTAACGAAACATTATAACAAAGGTGTAAGAAACGAAAGGAATGGCTCTGAGTGTTTTTCTAGGGGTATCTTACTCTAAAAGTGAGAGTAACAAAAGGTTTATACGGGGGTTAACTAACCAGTGTAGTTAGCTAATAACACATAACATATAAAGGCTATTTGGGTGTAATCCTAGAAATTTACCAATTTAGACAAGTCATTCCAATTATAAATAATACTTATTATGGTGGTCTCGAATAGTATACAAGCCAAGTTCTAAAGTTTACAAGTCACCGGCACACTCATAGATTTGTGAATTTTGAAAAGTTCACAATTTTTGAAATAATGTCATGTGTGCAGCTATGTAATTTAGACTTAAACAAAAACATGCTAAAAATTTTAAATTTTGATATATTAAGCGCATTTTAAGCATATTTTGAAAAAGTTTAGGAAAAGTAAGTGTTCTAATTCTCCAATCCCCCCACTTAAGTTAAACAACGTCCTCGTTGTTTGTATAAAAGATTAAAAACTGGAAAATAAAAGAATTAGAACAGAAAAACTCCCCTGAGATTTGCTCGGTATGATCCTCCATTTGTATAAGAGCAAAAAACATCTTTCTTGTGGATGAGAACGTTTAAGCTTCATAATTGATGTATCCACAGGAAATGCAGGAATCTATAATACCATCAAGACTTTAACACACCTGAGTTAAGAAGGTTCAAACTTGCATAATACATTAGTAGTTAGCGAAAATAAAACATAAAAATTAAACTGAAAATCATCAGGTCAGTCGATACGCCGTATCTTATGGAAGAAGATACGCCGTATCGAGCCTGGAATAAATACGAATCAAAATAAAAGATGAGTTGCATCCTTAACCAGGGATGCGCCGCATTAAAATAAACTGACAGAAAGTTTTAAAGTTAAAAATAAAAATGCAGAAAATTAAATAAGATATGACCAGTGCAGGAGATGCGTCGCATCTCAGGATTGAGATGCACCGTATCTTCTGCGGGCCTGACTGACTCAACACAGAACAGAATAGTAAAAATTTTCCGGGTTGTCTCCCGGTCAGCACTTGTCTTTATTCCAGAGTCTTCAAGTTAGACTCACGTTCAGCTCTTTATTTTGATCTATTGAACCCCACATGTCCATGCACGATGTAGTTGCGAATTACTTCGTCACGAACATATTCCGGCCCCAATTCAAGTACACCTTTGTAGAATCCTTTCATCTTTTGGTACGGATACTCGAACCCTTTCTTAGCGTCATTTTCATCTACAAAAATAAATGGTGTATATTTGTAACAAAATTTATTAGGGGCATGTTTAAACCTTGGGTGAGCACGAGGCATCATGTAAGTGATAACGTTGCTTCCACTTTGAAAGGTGATCTTTCCTTCAAATCTTTTAGCGTTAATTTCGACCTCCTTACAGAATGGTTTCCCAATGATCACGTCACCCATCTCAACATCACGATAAGCATCCATGTTTTCCACCACAGTGAAATCTGTAACAATAGTTAAATTCCCAACAAAAATAGGTACATTCATGGACATTCCAACTACGTTTTTCCCTCTATACTCAATTTTGTTTTTCATTATAGAATTATAGAAATCTTTTGACATTACATTAATTGGTAAAATAGGGAAAAAGTTGGCACTAATCTGTTTAAATCCTATCATGCAAGGAAATTGTAAATTATAAGCACAATCTACATGGATCTTTCTACCATAATCACGAAAACTAGGATATCCTTCAAATTCATCATAACTCTTAGTGTTGATCATATTGACTCTAGGTATATCCATAATTTCTCCTTCTTCAATTTCGGGTTCAGAATCCTCCATAAATTGATCATTGATTCCTAATGGTAGATTAAGATCATTTAATTCAATGTAGTCTCCACTATAGGTCTCAAGTGATTCATTATTTATCAAGGTTTCTCCCATAAACCTAGCTTCAAGATCGAGGTCCATACGTTCTCTTAATCCTAGCACATAGACGCCTCTAATTATGCTTTTAACAGGATTTTGGCACTTATAGACCAGTTTATTATTCCCTACCCTTAATGAGATTTTTCTTTTAAACACATCAATCTTAGCATGGGCGGTAGACAAGAAAGGTCTTCCAAGGATTAAAGGAATCTTAACATCCTCGGGCATATCTAATATAACAAAGTCTACAGGGAAAACAAACTTCTCAATCTTAACTAGCACATTATTAGCAATCCCTTCAGGTTGTTTTACCGTTTTATCAGCCAATTCAATAAGCAACTTAGTTGGTGCTAATTTTCCTAGTCCTAGGGCAGTGAATGTCTTAAGGGGCATAACACTAACACTAGCTCCTAAGTCAGCTAACACATTATTGAAAGATATATCATTAATTGAACAAGGTAAAGTAAAACTTCCTGGGTCCTTTTCTTTATGAGGCAAGGCATGTAAGTCGGTTGCAGAGCTCTCTTCTTTCATTGTAGCCTTGATCTCCTCTTCAATCTTCGTCTTCTCTTTGAGTAACCTCCTTAAACTGATTGAAGAATTAAAGAAAAATTCGGGCTTTGCACCATCATTACCATTCATCAGTCTTCTAGGAAAAGGAATGTTAGGAGTGACTTCTTCAGTGGTGCTTATGGCCTTGACATGATCTCTTGGGTTGGTTTCAGTTGAGCTAGGTAAACTTTCGTATCCCCTTTCTTGAAGAACTTTGCTCATTTGTCCAATTTGTTGTTCCAATGCTTTGATCGAAGCTCCTTGATTTCTTGTAATAGTATCCTTGAAGCTCGGATTTCCTTGATCATAGCAGTGTTCTCATCATGTCTTTTAGCAGCATCGGCCATAATTTGCTTTAGAGTGTCATCTAAAGTCTGCCTCCTTTCTTGATAAGTGGGATTAAAGTTGTTCTTTTGATAGAATCCTGGAGTAGCTTCCCTAAATCTTCCTGAAGGTCGGAATGGTTGTCCAAATTGTGTGTAGTATGCTTCTTCAAACGTCTCACTTTCATTCTTGTTAGGGCAATCTTTAGTGTAGTGAGGTCCTTCGCATTTTTCACATCCAACTTGGGCAGCATAAACTTTCTCATCACGCTTCTTCATCTCTCTACTAATTTTATCCAATTGAGCTTGAATAGCAGCAAACCCGTCAAAATTAGTGCTGCTCTTGGATCTAGTAGAGGTTCCATCGTGCCATTTTTGAGAATGATCAGCAGCTTCTTGGATAGCTTTCCTAGCATTGGCTGCACTCATTTGAGGCACAGCTCCCTTAGCATCCAAGATTTGTCTAGTAGGCACGTCCAATCCTTGATAGAACAATATTATCTCCTGCATTTCACTTAGATAATGTTGAGGGCATTTGATCAATAGGTCTTTAAATCGTTCCCAAGCTTGATAAAGAGTTTCATCAAGCTCTTGCTTGAAACTATTGATAACCTCCATCTTTTTAGCAGTTTTAGCAGGTGGACAATATCTCTTCAGGAATTTGCTCTTCAAATCTTCCCATGTAGTGATTGAACTAGCAGGTTCATTCCTTAGCCACTTGTTAGCAGCTCCTTTTAGCGAAATTGGAAAGATCCTTAGCATAAGTTGATCGTCAGAGACTCCTTCTGTAGTAAACAAATCTGCAATCTCGATGACCTTTTCAACATGTTCATTAGCATCTTCATGTTCCGATCCACTGAAAGCATTTTCTCTTAGCTCCTTGAGAAACTGACCCTTCAACTCAAATTTTGACTTTTCATCAAACTTTGGTCTAGCAACTCCTGAAGTGTAATCAGCACGGGTTTTGTTCATGTATTCCTCCATTGTAGTGTTTTCCGCCATTGTTTCTGTTTCTTCTTCCTCTTTTTCTTCAGAAAAATAATCAAGCTCGAACGAACTTGAAATATCAAAGCTTTTTTGTGTTGAAAAGTCTTTTAAGCGAATGAAAGGCTCGTTCAGGATCTTCGAAAGGTTGAATCAAGTTCTTAGTAGAACTCCTGGTCATGCACTTCCTGAAACTATCACAAAAGCATCAGTAGGGTATGTTCAAGAAAGTAATATATCAGAAAATCAACAACGAAAACGGAATACGAAAAATAAAAGTTACTGATATCTGCAGACGATGCGCCGTATCCAAAAAGTTGGATACGCCGTATCTTATAATCGTTAAAATTTAATCAGACTAATATTCAGAAAATAGATACGCCGCTTATAAATTTAGAATGCGCCGTATCAGTTTTAATTATCAAAAATCAACGTATATTTATTAAAATTAAATGCGTCGTATTAACAAAAGTTAATGCGCCGTATTTTCGTTACGTTTCAAAATACAAGATTTTTGATTCAGAAGATGCGTCGTATCGATAGAAATCGATGCGTCGTATCTGTTTAATAATTCGAAAACTGTTTTTAATTTAAAATAATAGATACGCCGTATCTGCTAAAGCAGATGCGTCGTATATCGTTATCGTTTAGAAAAATTTCTTATTAAAAACAGAATACGCCGTATCTTGGGGAAAGATGCGTCGTATCGAATTTATTAAACGCGTTGTATTTTATAAAAATTAAACGCAATACGCCGTATCTGTGAAAACAGATGCGCCGTATCGTTTGAATTAGCACAGTACAACGATAGCAGTATGTAGAAAAACAGAAAAAAAATAAAAACAAAAATAAAAACAAGCAAAAAGAAACAAAAATTAAACACACAAAAACAGAAAATATGCAAATAATACAATGAATGCAAATTAACTAATATACAACAGAGTTAGCGGTTAGAATTAAAATTAAAAACCTAATTAAAATACTAATCAAATTAACATATAATAACAATTCACTCCCCGGCAACGGCGCCAAAAACTTGATGTGCGTGTGCTTGTTATGCTCTAATTTATATCCACGGTGTGTCGTTGTGGTTTTAGCAGTATTCAAGTTTTAAATTTATATTTAGCCGACTTATCAATAAAACACACACTTTAACGAGCAGTGTACCCGGTCAGTATGAATATAATGGTAAGTAGAGTGTCGATCACTAAGAGTGGAACGTATTATCTAGTTATTCTAATCAGTATTTTAATATCTTAAGTTAGCTATACAACCTAATCTAACGCAAGGGGGTTCAGCCTGAGAGACTGGCACGGTTTGGTTATGATTAAATATAAACTAAACTAATAGGCACAAATTAGCGATTAGCACACACGTACACAGATAGATACTTGAGACAATAAGAAGACCTGTCCTGATAGTTAAGTAGCTTGTCACTTGTTTTATTGCTAGTTTTATATGAAGTGTATAGTTCGATGCGACGCACCGAGATGTAAACCTTTCTCGTTGGCTCTAATCTTATCGGCGAGTAAACCCTTAATGATTAATTATGTCTATCCTATTTACCTTTCTTCCTACTTTTCTACAGACGATAGAATGCATAGGCGACAGAATAAATAGGCGAGGACAGAGGCATGGCGACCCGATCAATGCTCAGCTAGACACAGAGGTTATCAATGCACTAATAAAAGTCACCAAAGACATCAACATATAAACTTTAATTAATGGGAAAGCAATTTTAAGGGGAGTTGAAGTGCATGATTAAATCAATGACACAAGCCCATCAATCCTGATAAATTAAAGTGTACTAATACAATAAAACAAAACTACTTAATGAATTGAATACATGCAGGACCTTCTTACAGCTCTTGTATCTTCGTTTAGGGTGTGTCTTGTGTTGCTACTTTTTCTGAATTCGGCTTAGGGTTTCTTCTGTCTCGTACTTGGTATATTGCACGAACCAAAAGTCTCGAAATTCGTCTGACTTTGGGGTATTTATAGTTTCTGTCTGAGGGTTAGATGCGGCGCATCGAATAAGTAGATGCGGCGCATTGACTTAACTTCGCGTGGGGTCCAAGATTAATATATTCAGGAATATTCGTACACCGCCAGAAGATGCGGCGTAACTCCATTCTTGTATGCGGCGCATGTCCTTTGCCGTCTTGGATTATAACTTGTGAAATCTTGATAGTGATGCGCCGTATATAATAAGTAGGATGCGGCGTATCTGGAGCAGAATGGTCTTGATCTTGTACATTTCAGTAGACTCTTAACTTCTTGCTTGTTTTGCTCCATAATTAGTCCAAAATCGCCAAGTTTCACATAATACTTGTTTTTACCTGAGAATTACAAAAGTAAACATTAACGTATCGATTCTCACAGATAATATAATAAAACAAGTCAAATAAATAGGATAAATGATGGTAATAAAATGTACTTATTTGAGTTCATCACTCTACTAACATACACAAGTCAGTGGGGTCTGGAACCTTCACCCTCTCACATCCCAATGAAGTCATTAGTCAATCAAAACCTTTGCCTGAGGGAGTACAGGGTCGTGAATCCTCGATAGAGCAGCACTACTCTACTGAGAAGGGGACCCACACCCATTCACATCCCGCTTACGGTCCTGAGAAATCACACTCAGGATCTCAGGGAGAAAAGGACCCCAAATACTCAAAAGGGCAGTACAACCCGGATGGGAAGGGGGTCCACCAACAATCATTGCCTTATGATAGTACTGGAGAACACCCGCCAGTCCTTGAAGGTACTCAGGGGGACAAAGACTAAGAGGGATTAAAACCACCCGCTGATACGGAACCCACAACCCCCCATGGCGAACCCATTCACTCGGGAACTGACTCCAAGGTCCAGGCTGAGAAAACCCACTCAGTGCACTTGGAGGGGTCAGAACCTGACCACAACAAAGGTGCGCCCTCTTCTGAGGGGGAGCCAGATTCCCGCAGGGTTCCTACACTGGCAGATCTTGAAAGACTGTTGGATGATGTGTCAGAGGAAAAAATGGTTGATTTTGGTGATGAAGACGTTTTTGGTGTTGAGGAGGAATTGGAGACTGAAACATACAACTCTCCTCAGCACCCTGAGCAACAACAATCATCTCCTCCTCCTGAGGATCAACAACCCCTCACCCTAACCAACCCAGCAACATCATCATCATCATCATCAGGTCACTCATCTGCTCCTGCTACTTCTCAGTGGTTGCAGAAATATGATAATGTTCTTCCACTTACTGAAAGGCAGCTGGTAATGTTTCTCCGCAAAGCCAACCATGCTCTCTTTCGTGAGATTACTGAAGAGCAATGGGATCAGCATACTGAAGCAGCAGCCAACTATGCTGACTTCAGGGCTACTGTTGAAGAATCTCAGGGCAAAGTGCTCCAGGTCGCCAAACTTACTGACAAACAACTCAGTGACCTGAGGGAATCTCTTGATTATATGGGAACTGAACAAGACAAGCAGCTCACCAACATACTGAAGGCTCTTGATCATATTCAGGAAGAACTTGGAGATGATCCCAACCTGAGCTTCTAAAGCTTCTTCAGGGGGTGGATCTCAAAACCATAAGGTCTCAGCAAGATTCTCACTACAAAACCAAGATCACTGAACTCACCTCCACTCAGAATTCCATGGCTGCAGAAATGACCACACTGAAGAATGAGACCTCTGAAATGAAGAAAATGGTCTCCAGTATCTTATCAATTCTTCAGGCCTCTCCGGTTACCCCAACTCCTCAGTCAACAGGTGCATACACTGAAGTTCCAGCATCTGTTGAGAAACTTGATGATCAAACTCCTGAACAACCTTCATCCTCTGCCCTTGTGGTTGCAACAACAGAAGTCCTTGAAACTTCCACCAGTCAACCCCCTCCCACTGATAAAGGGAAAGGAATCATGGTGACTGTAGATCCTCCTCAAATGCAACTGGTGCCAGCATCAACAGAAGTGCGTCCAGACCCTAATGCCCCATTTGAGGTTGATCTGGATGGTGGAAAGAAATTATTTGGGACTCCACAGGAAGTAGCCGTAGTCTTGCATGAACAAGACATAAGAAGGGCTGCAAAGAAGGCTGAGCAACTTAACAGATCAGTAATTGTTGAGGTTGCCAAGGAGGAAATGAAGGAGACTGATAAAGACATCAAGGGGGAAGAATTCCTCAAGCTTCAGGCTGATCTTCTTCAGGAACACAATCAACAAACCAAGATGAGAAAAGAAAGGAGGAAGAAAACCTATGAGATGTATATGTGGCACATGACAAAGACCAAGGGAGAAAGCACAATCACTGACATGACCATTCACCTCACCAACCCAATAAGGGTTACGGTTCACAGGGGACCAAGAAAATCTGAGGTAAATAAACCCTTCAGATTCTCAGAATATGGGTTAAGGGAATGGGACATGATGATGCCCATCCTAAGGAAGAAGCATGGCAAGATCATTCCCAGCCTTCTCAAGACCCTGAACTCTAAATATGAGGAACTGGAAAAAGTGGCTAAGAGTTTAGGAATATATCATGAGAAGGCGCTTGCTTCTCAGGGACTGTCAATCCCTGAACCTACTCAGAAGACTGGGAGGAAAAGAAAAGTTGTGGGTCAGGAGCCTGAACAATTCATAGCTGCTCTTCACTGCAACAGGATTCCTCCTCAGGGAGTCATGTTTGTTCCCAACCTGGTCATCAAGGAGCCTGAGTATGGTATATTATTTGTCGATGAGTTCAATCAACCAGAATTTCAACGAGTCAGTGATATCTAGCTTGTGGAAATGACAACTCTCTTAGCATACAAGCTAATGGCACTTCAAGTGAAGGGTCATGCAAATGATGAGTTTGTCAAGCTGTTGGACAAGATGATGAAAGAGCGACCTGACAATGAAGTGTTAGTGACGAAGAGAGCTAAACTGGAACTCTTGGGCAATGTTGCAAAAATCGTGAATCGGTAGCCGGGCGGTCGACCACCCTGCAGCGAGTAATCGGCCAAGGCGGGATTAATCGGTGATTAATCGGATTGGCATTTTTTGCATGTTTTAGGTATTTCTGGAGACCAAACTAAAGATCGTAACTGATTACAAGCCTACTATGTTTCCAGACCTCAATAAAAGGCTCCAATTCTGATTATGAGGCTCATTGTGCATTATAAGTGAAATAAACGATCCCCAAATTAAGTAGAATGCCTATATTTTCATTTTTTTTTAAACCTGACCGATTTGGCCGATTCGGCCGATTTTTGGCCGATTTTTTTTCCTGACCGATTTTTTGGCCGATTTTCACTATTCTACAAGGTACTGGGTCGATTAACGATTAATCGGCCGATTTTTGCAACATTGCTCTTGGGTATCTTGGAAGGAGAACAAGAACCCTGAGTGTTATGTTAGATGTTAGGACTTTGTAAATGACATAAATAAAATGATGGCCCATATTTTGTTATTTCAGTATCCTTTCATTGCTTTCTAGTATATTCAGTATGAGTAGAAGCCCATTTGCTCACTTATAACTGATCAAAATACTTAGGCATAATTTATATCCAAATAGGGAGAGATTGTTGGGTCCGTCAGTACCCAAGCATCCTGAAAACAGGATTTGGACACAAATTAAGCTAAATGTTAAACAACCGTAAACACTATTAAGTCACTGAGTGAACAGTCACTCAGTGAGTTACCTACAAGATGCTTAGGACGAGTCTAAGAAGAAAGATTGACCATTCAGTGAGGCGGAACTCCCTGAATGTCACTTAAGCCAAAGAAGAAGGTAATGGGTTCAGTGAGTGTTTGACAAGAACTCACTGAACCCCCAATCTCCTCAACAACAATAAGTGATTAAAGACTGAAGACTGAAGGCCTGGACTGAAGAACCTGAAGTCTGAAAGAAAGGCGGGATTAGGCGCGAAGAGTTTGAAGAGATAAGGAGTAGTCTTAACGGGCCAGAAACGAACCTTCCCTAAAACGGCAAAAGTCAAGAAGTGTCAGAACTGACACTCGGAAAGACTTTTGGCCTATTCCTATTGGTTCTTGGAAGTGACAAATACTGTTGTAGTTGTCAGACACGCTTGCTTATTCTTTTTGTATTTTAATCATCAGTGCTCTCTTATACTTGTGTATAAATAGGAACTAATGAAGAAAAGTGGGATAAGCTTTTGTGCATTAAAAGCTTGGACTTTCACAAAACCACTTTTCTCCTCCAAAGAGTAACCACATCCCTGAGATAGCTCAGTGGGTCTTATTGTTACCACTAAAAGCATAGCTTGAGTTTAGAGAGGAGACAACCCCATACCTTGTCTATTCAATCCCAAGTGTTTGTTCCGCAAAACACTTGGGTAATAGATTCTTTGATTGATTTCTAATAATCAATACATTAATCTCATTCATAAACACAATTAGATTAACTTTGTAGTTACTTCTAAGCGTGTAAAGGGAACAACAACTATCCCTAGCATCTAATAACTGTCTGTTGAAGACCTCACAGATATTGTTGATTAGCAGGTCACAATGAGCCCATACATTAAGTTTTTTTTAAGTGATGTGTTAAAATATTGTACGTAGCATAAAAATAAGTAAATTGTCCATGACCAAGGTAATTTAATTAAAAAGTGCAACAAATAAATAAATTGAACATACTAGAAAAGTGAGATCTGCTCCAATGTTGTGGTGAAATTTTATTCAACCATTCAAATGCCTTCTTGTTGTATCCTTTCAACTCTTGCATACATCTTTCAAATTCAACCACAGTTAATGCAGTGGCACAATTCCACAACATGTCCATGTACCCTCCTCCTTTCCATATCAGGTTCATGTTCTCATTTATGTGTCTGACACAGTACCTATGTTCAGTAGCTAGAAAAAGCTTTGCTATTGTTGGTAACAGACCCTAAACAAGTAAATAAATCAATGTAAGAACCATGCCCAAGGCAATTTAAGTTGTTGTTCAAGTAAATAAAGTCAAAGTGTTACCTTTTGCCTGTCTGTGATGAAAGTGAAATTTGAGTTGTTGTACAAGTCAAAATCATCACCAAGGCAAGTTAAGAACCATGACCAATAGTGTTTTGATTCTGATTCCACAATACCATAAGCCATAGGGTATATACCATTATTTGCATCCGCACCCACAGCTGTAAGTAGTTGACCTGGCTATTGACCCCTCATGAATGCTCCATCCAAACCTAACAACTGTCTCCCACTAGCTTGAAACCCCTTTTTTAGAGAACCCAAACAGACATAGATCCTTCTAAAAATTCTTGTACTTATTTCATGATCTTCTTCTCTATAGACATCAATTTTCACAGTGGTATATGGGTTGCACTATTGGTTATGAGCATCACTTTTCATAATCAAATGTGCCTTTGCTTTAGCCCTAAAAGCTTTTGTCCTAGAAACACCAACATGAAATTTGTTCTGCATTTGCTCTGTACAGCTAAAATAGGGATTTCAGGGTTTGTGATTATGATATCTGTGATGTGTTTGGAAAGAAAAGTGGAGGCGCAATGTTTAATTTTCTTGGATTGTAAGCATTTATGCTCATCCTTAAATGTTTTAACAACCCACTTACCCTTATCCCCTTTCCAATATACAAAAGCCAAGGGCATTCAACTTTGTCTTCTTCTGCTGGTATAATTACCTCCTTACCCTTGACAGCTTATTTTTTTCTTGTTGACTCTGCACTTTGTCAACAAAGGAATCTTTGCTATTCACACTTGGTACCACACCTTTACATATCACCCTTATCCTATGCTTATCATTTTTCTTAAAATCTATGTTCCTTCTAGACTCAATTGCATAAGCTCTAATCCTATCCTTTGCTTCTTAGCTATTTGCAAATTCTTTACCAACTGAGAAACTGTTCTTAATACCCTTTCTTAATTTCCTAAGTCCCTTTGTTCTATCACTGTCTTTTTCATCATCACTTGGGCAAGAATCAAAATCTAGAGTTAATTAAATTTTTTTTCCTTGTGGTTTACCGGGTATAACGGTTTTGGTCCAATAGTTTAAAAAGTAACGGATCCTGTCCAGAATCCGACGACCCGTAACAGGTTTAGTCCAATTTTTGGTCCACCGTTAGTTTGACCAATTTTGACTGTTAAATTTGAGGGCATTTTTGTCTTTCCATTTATATTGTTAAATAAAAGAGTTAACTACATTATTTTTGGTCCTTGTGGTTTGTCGAGTGTTTCACTTTTATTCCAATAGTTTTTATACACATGTTTATATACATTTTTACTTATGTTTTTATCTACGTTGTAATCTATGTTTTTATTTAGGCTTTTATATACGTTTTTATATATCTACACTTTTATCAACACTTTTATACACATTTTTATACACGTTTTTTTCTACGCTTTTATCTACGTTTTTATTTAAGTTTTTATGCAAATTTTTATACACACATTTTTATACACATTTTTAAATATGTTTTTATATACGTTTTAATCTACGTTTTTATTTACGCTTTTATATACGTTTTTATCTACCTTTTATTATACGTTTTTGTATACATTTTTTTTTTTATATATCTACGTTTTTATCAACGCTGTTATATACATTTTTATGTACGTTTTTATCTACGCCTTTATATACGTTTTTATATACGTTTTTATCTGCGTTTTTATATACATTTTTATCTAAGTTTTTATATACGTTTTTATCTACGTTTTTATATACGTTTTAATCTACGTTCTACGTTTTTATATACATTTTTATCTACGTTCTACGTTTTTATATACGTTTTTATCTACGTTTTAATCTATGTTTTCATTTACGATTTTATATACGTTTTTATCTACCTTTTATTATACGTTTTTGTATATATATTTTTTATATATATACGTTTTTATCAACGCTGTTATATACATTTTTATATACGTTTTTATCTACGCTTTTATATACGGTTTTATATACGTTTTTATCTATGTTTTTATATACGTTTTAATCTACGTTTTATATACGTTTTTATCTACGTTCTACGTTTTTATATACGTTTTTAAATATGTTTTGATATACGTTTTTACCTACGTTTTAATCTATGTTTTTATTTACGCTTTTATATACGTTTTTATTTACCTTTTATTATACGTTTTTGCATATATTTTTTTTTATATATCTACGTTTTTCTCAACGCTGTTATATACATTTCTATATACGTTTTTATCTATGCTTTTATATATGTTTTTATATACATTTTTATCTACGTTTTTATGTACGTTTTTATCTACGTTTTTATCTATGTTCTACGTTTTTAAAAACGTAGATAAAAACGTATATAAAACGTAGATAAAAACGTATGTAAAAACATATATAAAATGTACATAAAAACGTATATAAAAGCTTAGATAAAAATGTAGATTAAAACGTAGATAAAACGCATATAAAAACATATATAAAAATGTAGATAAAAATGTAGATAACAATGTATATAAAAACGTATATAAAAATGTGTATAAAATGTGTGTATAAAAATGTAAATAAAAAAGTGCATAAAACCTATATAAAAACGTGTAATAAAACGTATATAAACACGTGTATAAATTTTAAAAGCAATTAGAAAAGAGATTTTTTTTTTTTTTTTTTTTATTTTTTTAAATCAAAGATTTTTTTTCAAGAAAATTAGTTCTCAAATTTCTGTCAACTTATAAGCAGTTTTTATAATTATTGTAAATTTTATTAAAATTTTAGTATTTCATTAGTATTGTATATAGATTAGAAAGCAATTTTAGTTACTAAATCGTTAAAAATATTTTCGTAAGTTTTAAAATTCACTTTCTTTCTAAAAATAAAATTAGTTCTTACTTAAGTTTATCTGTGATAAAATTTTCATAATTTATTTTGAATTTTTTAGATAGTTTTTAATTTCTATAAAAGTTTTTAGCTGTTAAAAGTTTATGTTTTTAGTTTTATAAATTTACGAGTTAATTACATTTTTGGTCCTTATGATTTGCTGAATGTAACACTTTTAGTCCATTAAGATGAGGGTAATTTAGTCATTTCATGTGTCGTAATTGGTCAAACTAACGGTCAACAAAAAATTATACCAAACCTGTTACAGGTCATCGGATTATGGACAGGATCCGTTACTTTTTAAACTATTGGACCAAAACTGTTATACCCGGTAAACCACAATGACCAAAAATGTAGTTAACTCCAAAATCTATAACCTGCAAAGCATTCTCAGTTAAAGTAACATTTGGTTTAATTGTGTCAATCAATTCACCCTCACCATCAACTTCAAACTTAAAACCACTCATGTTCACTACTACTTCATCAACAACATGTTCCTCATCAACATCCTCAGCCTCATCAGACTCACTGTCTTCCTCATCCCCTTCATCATAAGACTCATTGTCTTCCTCACCCTCTTCATCATAAGACTCACCCTCTTCCTGACCTTCTTCATCACTAAAATTATCTAAGCCAACCTCTAAATCAACTAAAGTAACATTTGTATCAAAGTCATTGACTTCAACTGTGTTTGTATTAGGCTGCTCATTACTAGTTCCTATTGTGGTATGCCCATGCTCAACATAAACATACATAACCTTATGCTTAGGAACATATTCTAACATGCCTGCAATATCGGTGTCACTAGCCAAAGGCTTCAAGAAATTGCTTAAACCTTTTAATGGTATCTTATAGTGAAAAAACAAATTTGCAGTAGAATCATAGCCTGAGGAGTTCAATAATGAATATCAATGTTTCAAAAATCATGAATCGGTAGCGTGGCGGTCGACCACCCTGCAGCGATTAATCGGCCAAGGCGGGATTAATCGATGATTAATCGGATTGACATTTTTTGCATGTTTTGGGTATTTCTGGAGACCAAACTAAAGATCGTAACTGATTCCAAGCCTACTATGTTTCCAAACCTCAATAAAAGGCTCTAATTCTGATTATGAGGCTCATTGTGTGTTATAAGTGAAATAAACGATCCTCAAATTAAATAGAATGCCTAAATTTTTATTTTTTTTTAAAGCTGGCCGATACGGCCGATTTTTCGACTGATTTTCAAAATTCTACAAGGTCGAAGGCCGATAAGCGATATATCGGCGATTAATCGGCCGATACGGCTGATTTTTGCAACATTGCTGAATATAACAAATCAATGTTAAATTGTTGAATGTCTATCATGTCCACAAAGGTTACCTCACCTTCAACATACTTCCTATTTGGACAGTCTCTAAACCTTCCACCATAATGGAGCTTCATTGAAAGCAAGTTGTTATACACACCTGTTTAATATTCAAATCAAGGATTTGTTAGTTAAAATGACACCATATTTCAATAAGTAACATTGCATTTAATGGAAATACAAATTTAGTGCTATTACCATAAACATCTTGTGGATCAAACTTTTCCCCATCTGCTCTACTGAACCAAGATTGCATTTTCTATGTTGTTAAATTATGAGGAGTGAACTAGAATCGTAAAAAAGAATTTGGGGACGAGTATGTTTTTAATTAGGGTTTTATTTGGGTTTTTAAACTAATATAAGAGTTTGACTTTTGGATCTCTTTGGACCGGGTTAAAGTTAATAAAAAATTTGAACCGTCCGTGCACCACTATGTTAAATTGGGACCACTAAGAAAAAGACAATTCTACCCTCTCGTGTTAGTCACGTGGATAGAGATAACGGACAACCACTAACTTCGTTAGAGGCCAGGGACCAAAACGAAACCAAAAATTCCCCACAGGGAGGCCGCCTTCAATTTCGATAGACCAGGGACTAAGCATGCAATCCGAGCAAACCACAGGGACCATTTCTACAATTTACTCTATTCAATAAAAAAAAATTAATGTTAAAAGCGCGTTAACTTTTGACAATTCAATGGGACCTAAAATATTCAATGCAAGGTTTTTAAGATCAGGATCTTATCTAAGATCGTTTTTGTCTTTGCAAGATCGTGATTGTAAGATCGGATCGGGATCCTAAGATTCTACTATAATGTCATTTTTTAATGATCTTTGTAATATTATTCAAATCTACAAATTATTATATATTACAAGCACGAAATTATATGAATGTTTCATGGAAATGTTGTTATAAATTATGAATATTGAATGTTTAAGAAGACTGACATGTTGTTTTTAAATTATATAAAAACATAAACCATAAATTTGTTGTTTTTCAGTTTGCGGTTCGAGAAAAGTAAGATCGGATCGGAGAAGATCTTAAGATCCTATGGTTAAGATCGAGATCCTATAAGAACTTAAGCTTGTTAAGATCCTACGTAGGATCCAAATCGTTTTTTATTTGTAGAATCGTAAAATTGTAAGATATTAAGTTCATGATCGGGATCTTAACAACTATGGTTCAATGCGTTAAAACTAAAACTTAAAAGTGTATTATATCATAAATTGCACACGTGTCCGTGAATTTAAAGGCCCCTGTGCTTTATTACATTGTAAGCCCTTTTACAATATCTGCTACAAAATCAATAACCTTAACTAATTACACACATTAGATTGTATAATCAAGTCAACAGCACCAATGTGTGTATTTTTTTGCTATTTTATGATAGACCTTATGTTTATTTTATTTTTTAATAATTCATTGAACTTTTCAAAGCTTCTAAAAATTTTCTTTAGTGTCCTAAAGATTAACTCACATATATCATGTGGTAGTGTAGTATTTATTTGAAATGCACGTGATTAAATTTCTAATTTCTTGAAACATAGTTATAGCTAAAATATTTTTTATACATTACACGATGATAATTTATTAGGAAAACTTTTGAAAATTAAAATTACAATCTTGTAGATAGATATTTCATAATGGAGTTGTAACAAATTTCTATAGAATCATGACTTAATTGATAAACTATAAGCTACAAAAGTTAAACATGGAATATAGAAAAAACGAAACTAAATTGAAAGTTAAACATGTAAACTACAAAAGTTATCATGAATTGCACAGTTGCACATGAAAACCTATACCAGATAGAAGAAAATAATATCATACGGACTGAGTCAACTATTTCATATTCCAAGAGTGGACTACAAGACTCGAGCCATGTGTTTTGGATAACTTATATTACTAGTATTTGTTTAGCAAATGAAAAGAATTACTACAGTAACAAACATAAAAATTCACGAAGCAAAGAATCAAAGATGCTCAAAGTGGTTCAACTGTTTAACCTACAATTCACATTTCAAGACATGGCTCGGTTAAGACCATGTGTAGTGGGGTGGTTTGGAGAGTGGGGGGTTGTTCGACACGTGGCATGTGAGGTAGGATGGGGCTTTGTTGAAAAAGTGGTGTAATGGAGAGTGGGGGGTTGTTTGACACGTGGCAGTACTTTTTTATTCTTTTTTATTTTTTTTAATAATAAAAACTAATTAATAAAAGTGAATAATATAAATAAAAATACAATTTTATTAAAATAAAGTCTAAAACATTACAATAAAAAAAAATGTCACACATAATTTAAAATAAAACCATTACAAATAAAACTAAAATTACAATTAAAAAAACGAAATCTACTAATCATCGGAATCGTCGTTAACGTCATCGTAATTGTTGTAGTTCTCCTCCTCCTCCTCCTCCTCCTCATCGGACAACATTTTTCGGTTAACCCACGCTTCCTCAATCAAATCCGCCAATAGTGCGTGGTGACTCACGTGGCTTCGTACGTAGGCCGCGTGTTGAACGGCTTCTTCGGGGGTTAATCCCGGCAGTGGTTCGTTTTCTTCGCCCGGGTGATAATCTTGACAAAAGGCCCGTCCTTCGTCCTCTAATATCATGTTGTGTAGAATGAGGCACGCACGCATAACATCCTTAATCTTATCCTTCGTCCATAAACGACAAGGATTCGCCACAAACGCGAAACGTTTTTTGAGAACACCGAAACATCTTTCTATGTCCTTTCTTGCCGATTCTTGTACTTTTCTCCAGTTATCTTTTTTAGGATCGATCGGCTGTGACATCGTTTTCATGATGAACGAGTATTCCGGGTATATACCGTCACCCAAAAAGTAGCCACCTGGATGGAAGTTGCCATTAGCATAAAAACCAAGAGACGGCGCGGTACCTGAGATGATGTCCTCGAGGATGGGTGATTGCTCTAAAATGTTGATATCGTTAAGAGAGCCGGGGACACCAAAGTAAGCACTCCATATCCATAGATCGTATGAGCAAACGGCTTGAAGAACCAGCGTTGGACCTTTGTGGCTTCCCCCATGGTATTGACCTCGCCAAGTAGTTGGACAGTTAGCCCATGCCCAATGCATGCAATCTATACTACCCATCATACCGGGTATGCCATGAACCTCTTGGTGCACATCGTATATTTTCATCAAATCACTTTTTGTCGGCTTTCTTAAATACCTCTTCTCGTACAAGGTTTTAATTCCTATTATATATGAATAACAATAAATATATAACTACATAAATATATAAGAAAAAAATTAAATATATAAGAAAAACAATAAATATATAAAATATTTTTTTTTACCTATTGTAAAATGCTCAAGTGTGTCCCGACACGTTTTTTCGGCCATCTTTAAATACTCGTCATTGATGTCGGTGGAGACACCGTAACCGATCACCCGCATAGCAGCTGTGCACTTTTGTATCGACGTGAACCCCGGTGTACCCAATCCGTCGGGTTTTTGTTTAAAGAAATCGAAATGCGCCTCCAAATCATTTGCGATACGCAAAAATAACCGTTTGCTCATTCTAAAACGGCGCCTAAATGCTTTGTCATCGTACGTTGGCTCCGTTGGGTGGAAATAATCTTTCATCAACCTTTCGTTGGCATCAAAACGGTCTCGATAAACTTTTAATCTTCTTTGGATCGGTTTTGGTGGGTTTTGAGCGACGTACGTAGCTACAACCCCAGCAGCAACAGACACTGCTTCTAGTTCTCGGTCGGAGAAATCGTCATCCGAACTAGTATTAAAAATATTAAAAGACGACGAAGGAGAACCCATTGAATAAAAACTTGAAAGATTGTATAAAATTTTTTGATAGTGAATTGTGTTTGAGTTATTGTGGTGTAAAATATATATGTTTTTTTTGTGTATATATAGTGAAAAATGGGAAGGAAAAAACAAATAAAGGAGCGTTGCATTATTTTGTTACCGTTTCTTTGATTTGCAACGTTCGAATTTCAGAAACAAGGACCAAATTTGGAGCGCTGTCAGAACAGCTTGGCACCGGATTTCTTAGCCAACAGCGCCCCTCCGTTTTGCGAAGGAGGGCGCTGTTGGGCGCTGTCGGGCAAAAAAACGGGTGCAACCACGCCCAGTACGGGTGGTCTAACTTTGATTGTAACAAAGATTCGACGAATATAACATAAAACAAAGAACCATTTAAGCATAAATACGTGGACTCTCTAAAAACTTCCACGTATTTGAATTCAAGAAATGTGTTTTCTATTGCGTCATGCTGCATTGTTGCCTACGTGTCAACCAAGGTTGTGATCGGATCCTACCTAGGATTGTTTTTGGCTTTGCAAGATCGGGATCGTAGGATCGTAGGATCGGATCCTACCTAGGATCGTTTTCGGCTTTTCCTTTACATATGTATACAAACAATTTTTAAAAACCTTCCTCTCAAAAAAAGTCAAAAAAAGTAAAAAAAAAAAAAAAAAAAGAGGATCGGATCGTTCACGATCCTACGAGCGATCACACGATCCTGTAACGATCCTACCTGAAAAAAGGGTTACCAACAGGATCGAATCGTTCACGATCCTACGAGCGATCACGATCCTGTAACGATCCTACCTGAATTAAGATCCTGTAACGATCCTGCTCGTTTTGTGTGTATCGTACGATCCTACGAGCAGGATCGCGATCCTGACAACCTTAGTGTCAACACCTTGCTATATTCTACAATCTCGTGCAAGTTACAAACATACACACACAATTCTTAGACAATTTTGGTTGCACAAGACACCATAATCGGGCTGAATCCGAAGACTTCAACGGCTTTTTTTTTTTTTTGAAAAGATAACTTCATTAAAAGACACCAAAACCCACGAAACGGGGCGGCAAAGAAAACACCCAAAAAACACTAAACACTTTACATTATATTAAATTTACACCAATCATCCCAACTAAGAGACTCTAACTTAGCTCTATTATTTGCCCAAAGGAACCCTATCGCTTTGATTTCTCCCAAAATATCTTCCACTCGAATCGGTTTGTTCTCAAAGAGAAGTCTATTTCTAGCTCTCCATATACTCCAGCAAGCTATAATAATAATGCCATGAAGAATACTCTTTTTCTTCGCAACTAACCCGGAGTGCAGGCGGAGCTTGGTCTTAACTAAGACCAGGGGCTCAAACTCCTAAGGGCACTTGCAATTATATATACATATAAAACTATAACACTCATAAACCCGTTGGTAATTATGTTGAAATAGTAATGGAAACGCAATGCATATTAGCATGTATTCAAATTTAAAAAACAATCATGTATTCAGAAACAAGACAATCAAATTTGATGAAACATTAAATATGTTAATTTCAATGAAAATAGGGTGTTGAACCGGGCGCTAAAGTTGACCGTGAACCAGAACAACTGAACAGTAATCATGCTCGGTTCTACCCGACTTTAATAATGTGTCAAGTTACGTTTGTGACTAGTATTATCGAAAAAAAATACTCGGTTTAAGAAAAGTATATTTATTATTGATTTTTTTATAAACTTTTTTGTTAAAATAACAGTTTTACTCTCTAAGTAATTAATTTGTTATTTTCATCAATCTATAATAATACTTTAAGCATAAGTAATATGATAAACTAGTACAAAAAAGAAATATGAGCAATAAACTTGGCATGGAGGAAGTGCTTGACACACGTAACCACAAAAGTTTATAATTAATACGTGAGGTACGCAATGTGGCAAATTGTTCATATCTTTACTTATTATCGATTATCAAAAATTACTAGCTATTCAACGAATAATAATTTACAATTTAGCCTCTTTAACTTTCTTTAATCTTTTACTTTTATTTAAACTTCTGTGTTCTTTGGACATAAATTTTTTCTCTAATATTAATTACCAAAAATTTTACTTTTTCAAATTTACTCCTTTCAATTTTGTACTTTGTAGTTTTTGTGTGAAGGTTGAGAGCATATAATTATTATACTCAATGTCCCGAGTTCAATTTATAGTTCTTATATTCATAAAGAGAAACTTACCTGAATATTGAAACTAACGACAATCATCTCGACGCAGCACGCCGCATCCAAAAACCTTGCTCCTAAAAAATATAACAACCCGAATTGCTACATGTTTATAACTGAGGTCTAAGGCTACTTGCAGTAAGTCAAAAGGATCGATCGATCCACTCGATCGATTGAATCGGCCTTGTTGCAGAGAAAATGGGTACTCGATCGATTGGAGAGAAAATGAGGATCAAGGTCGCCTTATCGATCGATTGAGATTGCTATATTTTTATTTTCTTTCTTTTTAGTAGCTAGACATTGAAAAAAAAAAAAAAAAAAAAAAAAAAAAATGATGAAGGTCGTTTTACTGGGGCACCCAATTGCCTGAAGGTCGCTGGAGAGATAAATCTGACGTGACAAAGAAAATGGAAGAGATTGACCCTTATTGCTGCAAGTAGCCTAAATCTATCTATAGGGTTATATGGTCATACACTCAAACTTAAAAGTAAGGGACAAGTTATACAAGCCCCCCTATTTTTGTTATACAAGCCCCCCCTATTTTTTGCTTTTTTTTTATTTTTTTTTATTTTTTTTTTATTTTTATAATTTTGTTTATATCAAAAAACTATAAACCTGAAAATACGGAACATAAAATATAAAGTTTAATAAGTCAAACGCTTAAAACTGTCAGAAATACGAAGCAGAAACTGACAAAAAACTGTAATACACTATCAGTCAAAGGGGACAAAAGGAATAAAAGTACAAAACCCCTCCTGATGGGACATGCTGGGGGGGGCTTGTATAACACAACCCAAAAGTAAAAATGAGTCAAAAGCGATTGTTGGGCATGAAGAAAAAAAAAAGTACGGGTTTAGCAGTGGTACGGATGTAAACGGGGAGCAATATCAAAGAAAAACGCAATTGTCAGTACCAATTTTGACTAAACATAAAAAGTTGCACGTGACTAGAAAGAAAAAGAAGTAAAAGTTAGGGGGCGTAATTGACGGTTAGACAAACATTGTTATCTATTCAAAAGCAACCCTTCCCGTACGGAATATATTTTTCGGCTAATTTTAATTTTTTTTAGAGTAAATTGCAAAAATAGTCCCTAAAGTTTGGACAATTTGCATGTTTCGTCCCAAAAATGTCGAAACTGCAAAAACCGTCCATATGGCAAACCTTTGGGGCAAATATCGTCCCTGACCAACATCAAATGACTAAAATACCCCTGTCTTCTTCTTTTTCTAAATTTCTTTTCAGTTTTTTACACAGATGGTCCATGTGTTGCGCCAAGTTTTACAGATTTAGTCCTAATTTTTTTAATTATTTATTTAATTATTAATGTTAGTATTATATTTTTATACGTTTTCGCCCGTTTTCTTACGTTTTTGTCCGTTGTTCTTACATTTTTTCTGTTTTCATACGTTTTTATCTGTTTTGTCTTATGTTTTTGTTCGTTTTTCTTATGTTTTCATACGTTTTTGTTCGTTTTTATACATTTTGTCCATTTTTATACGTTTTCGCCTATTTTGTTATGTTTTTGTCCGTTTTTCTTACGTTTTTTTCGTTTTCATACGTTTTTGTCCATTTTTATCCGTGGTCGTCCGTTTTTCTTACATTTTTGTCCGTTGTCTTACGTTTTTGTCCATTTTTATACATTTTCGCCCATTTTCTTACGCTTTCATCCGTTTTTATACGTTTTTGCTCGTTTTCTTACATATTCATCCATTTTTATATGTTTTCATCCATTTTTATACGTTTTTGTTCATTATTCTTACATTTTTATATGTACAAAAATGGATTAAACGGACAAGAACCGTATAAAAATGAACGAAAACGTATAAAAACGGACAAAACTCAAGAAGTAAAGACAAAAACGTAAGAAATACGGATGAAAACATATAAAAATAGATGAATATGTAATAAAACAGGCGAAAACATATAAAAACGGATGAAAGCATAAGAAAATGGGCGAAAACGTATAAAACGGACAAAAACGTAAGACAAAACGAACAAAATGTAAGAAAAACGGACAACCGCGGATAAAAACGGACAAAAAGGTAAGAACAACGGGCGAAAACGTATAAAAACGGTAAAAAATGTATGAAAACAGGAAAAAAACGTAAGAAAACGGACGAAAACGTACAAAAATGGATGAAAACGTAAGAAAACAGGAGATAACATATAAAAACGGACAAAAACGTATAAAACAGACAAAAACGTATGAAAACGGAAAAAACGTAAGAAAAACGGATAAAAATATAAGAAAAACGGACAAAAACGGATGAAAACGGGCAAAAATGTATAAAACAGACAAAAACGTATGAAAACGGAAAAAACGTAAGAAAAACGGACAAAAACGTATGAAAACAGACAAAAACGTATAAAAATGGATGAAACGTATAAAATGGACAAACACATGTGAAAACGTAATAAACGTAAGAAAAACGGACAGAAACGTAAGACAAAACGGACAAAAACGTATGAAAACGAAAAAAAATGTAAGAAAAATGGACAAAAACGTAAAAAAAAGGGACAAGAACAGATAAAACCGTAAGAAAAACGGACGAAAACGTATAAAAAATAATACTAACATTAATAGTTAAATAAATAATTAAAAAAAATATGACTAAATCTGAACTTGGCGCAACACAGGGACCATTTGTGTAAAAAACTGAATAGAAATTTAGAAAAAGAAGAAGACAGGGATATTTTAGTCATTTGATGTTTGTCAGGGACGATATTTGCCCCAAAGGTTTGCCACATGGAGGGTTTTTGCAGTTTTGACATTTCTAGGACGAAACATGTAAATTGGCCAAACTTTAAGGACGATTTTTGCAATTTACTCTTTTTTTTATTAAATAATAAGGTAGAGTTGGACATGTCTGGACAGAATTGGCCCAAATCTAGTTTATGTTCCATCAAAGTTTTGAGATTACTATTTCCTTTGCAATATACATTAGATTAAGAGTAAATTGCATTTTTGGTCCCTAAGGTTTGGTCAAATTGCAGGTTTGGTCCCTAAGGTTTTGAAAGTGCAACGGGGGTCCTCATTCTGAAGTTTTTGCCGCATGTTTCGCCCCTGATCAATATCAAATGACTAAATTACCCTCGCCTTCTTTTTTTTCTATTTTCTTTTAAGCTTTCTTACATAAATGGTCCCTGTGTTGTGCCACGTTTTACAAACTTAATCCCTTTTTTTTTTTTTTTTGAATTTATTTAATTTCGAAAAAAAATTTAAGAAAAAGAAATGATTTCACGAAAAAAAGATTCGGAAAAAAAAATTAATTTTTCTAAAAAAAGAATTCGGTAAAAAATTTAATTTTTCTAAAAAAAAATTCTAAAAAAAATTTAATTATTTTCTAAAAAAAATTTCCCAAAACATATTAATTTTCCTCAAAAAATTAATTTCAAAAAAAAATATTTTTCTAAAAAAATTAATTTTGAAAAAAAAAATTCTAGGAAAATTAATTTTTCTAAAATAATTAATTTTTCTAAAAAAATTAATTTCGAAAAAAAAATTATTTTTTCTAAAAAATTTAATTTTTCTAAAAAATAAATTTCGAAAAAAAATTTAAGAAAAAGAAATGATTTTTTAAAGATTAAAACGTACGAAAACGGATGAATATCTTTGAATATATTTTGAATATTTTTGGAATATCTTTGAATATTTTTTGAATATTTTTGAATTAAAAAAATAATACTAATATTAATAGATAAAAAAATTAAAAAAAAATTAAAAAAAAATAAAAAAAAAAAAAAAAAGAAAAACCTTAGTCATTTGTAAAACGTGGCACAACACAGGGACCATTTATGTAAGAAAATAGAAAAAGAAGAAGGCGAGGGTAATTTAGTCATTTGTTGTTGATCAGGGACCAAACATGCAGCAAGATTATGTTCATGTTTCTAATGTTCAAAGTTCTGAGATTATGTTCATGTTTGCTATGAGTGGCTAGTGTCTTTGTGCACTTGCTTAGATGATGTGTATTACTTATTGATTTGCGTATGATTGTGATAACATGTTTTAATTCAATTTCAAGTTGATTCTAAGATCCATTCGTGATTAAGTTTCGTAGTGACATTTGTTGAATCAAGTTTAACTAGTTGCTAATTATCTTAAGGGTCGAAAGAACTATTGTTATTCAACTAGTTATAATCATTTTTCTATGAATGATTGTTTTTACCCATTATTCTTGATTAAACAAAGAAAGTTAATTGTGGTTGTAATGATAATGCTTTTTTCTATCAAAAATAGGATTGATGGTAAACCATTTCAAGGGTCAAAAGATTAATAGTTTACTATCAATTGTGACCTTTTGTCTATGATCGGTTACCTTTTGTATTGACCATTTCCTAAGCTATTTGATAATGCAAAAGTAGATTTTTGTGTTTAAGGTACACCAACTTATGAACCTTGAATTGATCTTGAATTGATTGGTTAAACTTAATGCTTGTTTTTATAAACTAAAATCTTGACGAAGGTTTAATTTGTAGAAACAATAGATTAGTTCACCAAACTAATTATCATAACCAACATGTTGTCCAAAGTTATCACAATCATGCTTATCAAAGAGTAGTATACTAGTCTAAGCAAGTGTAGTTTTAATCATTTGAATTATTCTATTTTTCATTACTTGTTAAGGAATTTACTTCTAGTAGCTTACAATTCGATTCACTACACAAATCCCTGCGAACGATCCCGACTTACCATCATAATCTTGCTATAACGGACGAGTTCACTTGCTCGTATGTGTTGTTCCTAGATTCGGTAATTCGACCTTTATAAATTTAAAACTTGTACTCACTTACGACACATCAGATATAATGCTGTCCCACCCCCTTATAGAGGAATTCCTGTTCCCCCAGGGATTGACCTAGAGCATTCAGGTTTAGCTGAATTTCAACAACCTGAGCTACAATATGGTGTTCAGCCAAAATAAAAGTTAGTTGTTGATGAACCTAAGAAAGTAAGTGAAAGTTTAAGTAAAACTTCACTTCCTAAGGACAAGGTGTCCTCTGATAGAAGATCAGATGGTCCAGTCATTGAGGACTGGATATCTGATGATGATGAAGAAGAACAGGTTATGTCTAATGATTCACCCCAAACTAGTTATCTTTTATTTCTCTATCACACAAGTCAACCACTTGTGAATGGTCAACCGTAATAAATGATAAAATATAAACAGCCTCAGAACGAATACTCGTGTGTAGTGTGAAACCAGGCAAGTGATCACCTGGATCGTTTCTCAACGAGATGTGAATGGAAAACTGTGAAAAGCTAGGATTAGAGTGATAGATGATTTAGATTGCTTTTGATTTTGCTTTATTTAACAATTCTAAATAACAAACAAAAACAGATATACACAGGAAAATAAAACGCGAATAAATAAACTAAAACGCGCAACGAAAAATCTAAAATGGGACAAAAACTAAAATTTTAGAAAATTAAAACCTAAAATTGTAAAATTACTAAAAACTTATTTTAAAACTTAAATTATATTTTTTTACTTTTTATTTAATTATTATTAATTATATATTATTTAATAACTTATTAAACTATTTAAATTTATAAAAAATACTAAATGGACAAAGAAAAATCTAAAAATTTTTCTAAAAATATTACTAAGTAAATAGAAACTAAGAAAATTATAAAAATGAAAATTACTTAATTAAAATTTAAAAAGATAAATTCTATTAAATAGAAGCTATCACTTTATTTCTATTTTTGATTTTCTTAAGGTCTAAAAATATTTTTATATTTTTCCTAGATTAAAAATGACAAAATAAAATTATGAAAATTGGATTTATATTTTTCTGATTAATATTCTAATTATTATGATTTAATTATTATTAGAAACTAATAAAAAAGATTAAAATTATTAAAACTATTCAGAAAATTATGAAAATTTACAGATAAATCTAAAATATAAATTAAAAGATAGAAAAAATAAAATGAAAGGTTTAATAAGCATGGAGAGCTGATTTGGGCAGATAAGCAGTTGGCAAATAAGCCAAAAAGCACTAAACTCAACCAAATGCTCAGGACAGGCTTAATATACTACTATAAGCATAAAACAACTTAATAATACAAATAAGCACAATAATATAACAAGATAAGCACTATGATCAGCTGTGAAGCTTATGCAGAAATAGGAGAAAACTAGCTAACTTGGAGACCAAATTAAGCTAGGTAATAAGCTACTGAGATGAAAACTTAAGGGGGCAAAATCAAGATAGCACTACTGAGTATCTAAAAATCCTAAAAGCCCCATCACAACACACCCAATTGAATCCCAATTTGATCAAAGATCAGATGCCAAAACACTAGGTCTGCTGATGAATTTGACTTTTGCAGAAAAACACAAGGGTTGACTTTGGTTAGATTTGATTGGTTCTAATGGACTGAATATGATGTAATAAGCTACAATGAGATGATATTAAGCTATTTTAACAAGTTTTACACAACTGTGATGGATTTCACAAGTTAAAAATCCAACAGTGATCAACTTATGTGAGATTAAAAGTAATTTTGACTTTTTATCAAACAAGCACAGGTTTTTATGGTTCCTCTGAGTTGTTCTTGACTAAAGTGACATGTGACAACAACTAATAACAACACAAACACTTAGCAACACCACTGAATCAGTAAGATCCAAACACCCCTTAACTTAACTGATTTTATGATTTCCAAAGCAACTCAGAGAATTAAGCTACAACACTGATTTCAGAACTCATAACATCATTACATAAGATCAAGGAAGCATAAAACATCAATGATCTAAGCATGAAACACAGAAATGGACCAAATGCTATATTGACTGTTATGATGAGATTATAGCAACTATCAAAATCAAAGAACAAGCAACTGATTTTAAGCTTTATATTACTTTATAATTACCACAGAAACATAATAAGATCAAGATTCAAGCAATAAACAACTGATGCAGTAAAATGCTAAATTTGATCAAAAGGCTTACAAGTGAGAGAGTGGCTATAGGGATACCATGCATAGGACAGAACCATCTAGCTTGTTAAAAGCAAGCTAGAAAACCCAAAGAAACCTTCATTAGAGCTTTTTAAACTCAGAATAGCTTTTAAGAGCTTATGTTGACTTTTTGTGGACTTTCTTCAAATCTGAGAATTAGAACTAGTAAACTCTATATAAGCTTACAGAAAGCTATTATAAGCTTGTGTAAGCTTATAGCAAGGGTATAGGAGCTTGTAAGAGCTTATGGATTGGGTTTCAACTTAATACGATTCACAGTAACTTGAAAATTGAGCATACATGAAATTTAGAACAAGGGTGATCAAAATAAGCTTTTATAACTTAAATGGAACTTATATTGATAACTGAAACTGAAATTACAATATGAAAAGTACTGAAATAAAAATTACAATTACACTAGAAAATTAATACATACTGAATGAGCTAACACAATGATCTTATTTATACCACAAATATCTGGGAACTCCTTGTCATCAACCTCTGATCATAATCCAATCCTTCAATTGCCTTCTAGTGATCTCAGCTGTCCACTTGGCATTTTGGCGGGAAAATTGAGTTAGTGGATTGAGCAGGTATGTAGCATTAAATGCATTTGGAGAGGTGGAGAAGAAGCTTTTAAAGCTTTTGGCATTGTTAGGTGAGTGGGATTGGATGGGGGGTGGTATAGCAGAGAAACAATGGGTGAGGTGGTATTGGTGTTCTGGTTTGGCGGGTTTTCAGGGAAAGGGATAAGTTTGACCGAAGTCAAACTTTTAGTTTAAATAAAAGAGGGTGGGTCGGGCTGTGTTATGGATTGGGCTTGGGTTAGGAAGTTGGGCTGGGTTTATTAATTAGGATAGTGGGTTGGGTTTTATTTAATTAAGGATCCGGTTTTGGTTTATAGAATAAACACAAGGACCATTCTTGCCATTTGCTGAAAATTGAGGGGCTGAGTTTATAAACTTCCAAACTATCTTCAAGGGATTAAACCTGCCACAAAACAATAATACAAGGACCAAAGTTTATTTTTCTCAAAGTTTTTTAAATCCCAAGGACCATTTTTGTCCATTTTGCAAAGTTCAGGGACTAAACTTGTAATTTTATGAAACTTCACACCAAAGGACTATATATGTTTATTTTATGATTCTTAAAGGACCTTTGATGACTTTTCCTATTTTTAGAATAACCAGGGACTAGTTTTGACAACTTTTGAAAGTTGAGGGACTGAAACTGCCAATTATGCAAACTTTGTTCGTTTTTCATCAGTTTTTAAACATTTTGCATCTGAAACATATAAAACACAATTCTGGGATAATTTCAGTATTATGATGCATTTCTGAGTGTTTTTGGATGTTTTGGCAGCTCAGATTAGGTAAAAATGATGAGTATTTAGACACTCATCAATCCCCCACACTAAACTATTGCTAGTCCCTAGCAATCATTTAAGAAAACTTAATGGATTTATCTCTTTACCAAAAGCCATTACTTCTGGAGTAGCCAAATGTTTCAGTTCAAGTAAGAACTATGGTACACCGATAACCATATGATTTTGAGTAAATCACCAGCTGTAAACGGGTTTGATTTATCTTTACCAGAAGCCGTTTGCTTCTGGACTAGCCAATGTTTTAGTATGTGATACTTTGGTACAATGATAACCAAATGATTTTGAGCAAACCATCAGCTGTCAACGGTTTTGATTTGTCTTTACCAGAAGCCGTTTGCTTCTGGACTAGCCAACTCTTAGATAAAATACAGTTATTATCTTTGGTGAGCTGATTACCAATATGGTTTTTCACTGCCTTTACCACAAGCCATAACCTTGCGGGCTAGCCAACTCTTCACTTATGAAGATATGGTGAGTCGAATACCATACAATTTTGGGCAAATTGTAAGCCATCAACGGATTTGAGACATCTTTACCAAGAGCCGTTTGCTCTCGGATTAGCCAATCCTTATGTGGGTTAGACATGGCGGACTGATAACCATTTATTGAGTTCTAAGTGAGAAAAAATTTTAAAATTTTGGCTAAAAATGGGGGTACTAGATGGTACATTTGATCAAATTCGCTAGAATTCCCCCCCACACTTAGAACTGAATATTGCCCTCAATATTCAAAGCACCGGTGCATTACACCAACACTTAGAACGGAAAAAGGAAATACTAATAGCCATTTATGTTGATATATACACACACATTTTTTTTTTTTTTGTTTAAATTTACATATACAACATGTGGGGCATCTCCCCCACACTAGATGGTAGAACAGAGAAAGAAAACAGAGACACGGGTGAAAACCCATGTTTTGCTAATGTTTTTGATCACCGAGTCACTAGCTTGACTCGATCCCCGCATTCATTGGTTCATGGGGAAAGTTTGAAGATCCGGGACAACCATGAATGGTATGTCCTCTCCAAAGTAGTGTTTTAAACGATGACCATTCACTTTGAAATTAGGACCGTCAGCTTGAGATAACTCAACGGTACCATATGGATAAACCTTTCTGATAGTGAATGGACCAGACCATCGGGATTTGAGTTTGCCTGAGAAGATCTTTAATCTTGAATTGAAAAGAAGGACTCGATCACCAACGTTAAAAACGCGGTTCTTTATTTTTGAGTCATGAATCTTCTTTGTCTTTTCTTTATAGATCAAAGAGTTCTCGTAGGCCTGATCACGCAGTTCATTTAATTCATTCATTTGAACTTTACGGTGATCACCCGCAGTTTGGAGGTCAAAGTTAGCATGTTTCAAGGCCCAGTAGGCTTTGTGCTCTAATTCGATCGGCAGATGACATGCCTTTCCGTACACAAGTTTGTAAGGTGAACACCCGATGGGTGTTTTGTAAGCTGTACGAAAGGCCCATAATGCATCATCCAATTTATCCGACCAGGATGCACGATTTTCTCCTACAGTCCTTTCCAGAATTCTTTTAATACCCCGATTTGAAACTTCTACTTGTCCACTTGTTTGTGGGTGATACGCAGTAGAAAGACGGTGAGTTACACCATACTTTTGCATGACTTTATCAAATTTGTCATTGCAAAAATGCGTACCACGATCACTGATTATAGCACGTGGAGTTCCAAAACGGGCAAACAGAGCTTTCAGAAATTTTACAACCACTCGGGCATCATTAGTGGGTAAAGCCTTTGCTTCAACCCATTTTGACAAATAGTCAACAGCCACGAGAATGTATTTATTTCCTCGAGATGATGGGAATGGCCCCATAAAGTCAATGCCCCAGACATCAAAGATTTCACAAACTTGAATAGCATTTTGTGGCATTTCATTTCGCTGTGAAATATTTCCGTGACGCTGACAAGCTTCACAAGTTTTGATGAGATCTTGGGCATCTTTATAGATTGTGGGCCAATAAAACCCGGAATCAAACACCTTTTTGGCGGTGTAGTTTGGACTATGATGGCCCCCAGTGGGCCCAGCATGGCAAGCTTTGAGAATGTCAATAGCTTCCTGTCCGTAAACACACCGTTGGATGACTTGATCCGCATAGATTTTGAATAAGTAGGGGTCGTCCCAGAAGTAATGTTTAACATCCTTGAAGAATTTATTCTTCTGTTGGGTCGACATCCCTTTCACTATGAAGTTACCCGCATGGTAATTTGCAAATTCAGCAAACCACGGGGTAGTAGAATCTCCTCGAAAAGTAACCGTATTGAGTGTCTCGAGGGGAAATGTTTCATTTATTTCCTTTTTCTCGAAAACATCTTGGTGTGGGTTCTCTAATCGGGACAGATGATCAGCAGCTAGGTTCTCGGCTCCTTTTTTATCACGTATTGTGATATCAAATTCTTGTAGGAGGAGAACCCAACGGAGCAATCTCGGCTTTGCATCTTGTTTTGCAAAGAGATATTTGAGAGCCGAATGATCCGTATACACTACACATTTTGTCAAGATTAAATATGGCCGAAATTTCTCAAAGGCATACACCACAGCCAATAATTCTTTTTCTGTAGTGGTGTAATGAGTTTGAGCTTCAGTCATGGTTTTACTTGCGTAGTGGATAGGCTGAAAATGTTTGGCTTTTCGTTGCCCCAGGACTGCACCGATAGCAAAATCACTTGCATCGCACATGAGCTCAAAGGGAAAATCCCAGTCGGGGGCAACCAGAATGGGTGCTTCAGTAAGCTTTTTCTTTAATGTTTCGAAAGCTTCGATGCACTCGGGTGAGAAGATAAAAGGAGCATCCTTTTCAAGAAGATGAGTCATAGGCCGGGCGATTTTAGAAAAATCTTGTATGAATCTACGATAGAAACCGGCATGACCCAAAAAACTCCTAATACCTTTGACGGTAGTGGGATGAGGTAATTTACCAATGACATCAACTTTAGATCTGTCAACCTTAATCCCGTTCTTAGATATTTTATGGCCGAGGACAATGCCCTCTCTGACCATAAAGTGACTCTTCTCCCAATTTAGACAAAGATTGGTGTCTTCACACCGTTTCAACATGTTTTCTAAATGGGAGAGACATGTTTCGAATGAATCCCCAATGACCGAGAAGTCATCCATAAAGACCTCCATCGTTTTCCCGATCATGTCGGAAAATATGGACATCATGCACCTTTGAAACGTGCCTGGAGCATTACATAAGCCAAAAGGCATACGTTTATAAGCAAAGGTTCCATAAGGGCATGTAAATGTAGTCTTTTCTTGATCTTGTGGATCAATGGGGATTTGAAAATAACCTGAGAAACCATCAAGGAAACAATAGTACTCGTTTCCTGCTAATCTCTCAAGCATCTGATCCATAAAGGGCAGAGGAAAATGGTCTTTTCGGGTGGCATCATTTAACTTACGATAGTCAATGCAAACACGCCACCCAGTAACCAATCGAGTTGGAATCAACTCATTATCCTCATTTGTGACAACAGTTATGCCACCCTTTTTTGGAACACAGTGGATGGGACTAACCCAAGGACTATCAGAGATGGGATAAATCAATCCTGCATCAAGAAGTTTGAGAACCTCTTGTTTGATAACATCGTGGATTTTGGGATTTACCCTTCGCTGGTGTTGGACTGCTGGTTTAAAGTCATCCTCCATTAATATCTTGTGAGTACAAAATTCAGGGTCGATACCCTTTATGTCAGAGAGTTTCCAAGCAATTGCTTGTTTGTGTGACTTTAAGACCTTTATTAGAGCAGTCTTTTCCTCATCACTTAAGTCTTTAGCAATAATGACGGGTAATTTATCATCACCCTCCAAAAATGCGTACTCAAGATGAGGTGGCAAGTCTTTGAGTTCGACCTCAGGAAATTCATCGTTTTTCTCAACCGATTTAATTTCCTCATTATGAAGTTCAACGGGAGGGAGTGGAGGAGAATTGTCCTGATTTAACAATGTCTCAAGAAGAAGAATATCTCCCTCTAGATCAATCTCAGCATCATCAATTCCTTCCAGAAATGAATCACACTCGAGAAAAGCCTCGATCTCTTCCAAATTGAAATTACTTCCCTCAAACGGAGTGAGAGAGGGGGAAGAGTCGGAAATGATAGGTAGAGAAGATGTGGTGGTATCCCCACTCACAGAATTATGAGAATAACCAAGAAACTCTTGAGAGTACTCCTCTGAAACAATATCAATGACATCGATTCGGTTAACCGATTCAGGATCATTATTTGAAGAGTACTTCGAAGTTTGATCGAGGTTAAAAGTAACAGCTTCATTATCCACACGTAATGTGATTTCATGCTCAAATACATCAATGAGAGCACTTCCCGTTTTTAGGAATCCTCTTCCAAGAATGAGAGGAACCCTAGGATCAGCATCGAAATCGACAACCACAAAGTCAGCTGGAAAATGGAACTTTCCTACTTTCACAAATACGTCCTCAGCAATGCCGCGAGGATGAGATGTGGAACGATCTGCAAGCTCAAGAGTTCAAGCAGTAAGTAGTTGATGTTCAGAGAAGAGAAATGTTTCTCCTCCCAGACTGGAAGTAAGGCAATTTCAGGTTGATGCTTGCGCACAAGATCGCCAAGGCATAGCATTCAACCATTCTGGAAAGACAACAAGGTAGTAAAAATCTTCAGGATCCAAGCTTCCCGAAGCTTTTCAAGATAACTGCTGACAGTTCTCATTTAATGGAGTCTTTCCATTTCAAACAGTTTTTCCTTGTTGCTTAACAAGGTTTTGATTGTGGATGCCAAATTTGGCATCAGAATGATAGCATCCGCAAAGCTTATGTCAAAATGTAATTCCTGAAAATTTTGAAAAACTTTTCATTTGTTGACTAGCTTTCTCGCGGAGCTTTTGCTCATGTAAACGTGATGATAAGGAATAAAGGTTTGGATTTAGGTTTTCAACAGGATTTCAAAACAACTCCTGTTTGGGTTTTGGTTTTGACAACTGAGGTAGGACGTTTTGTCCTTGATTGCGTGGTTTTGTACCTTACAACAGTTTTACTCTCGAGGGATTCAAGAGGCTTACAACCCCACCAGGCAGTGTACCTGACCGATGTAGTATAGTGTAGTGGTAAGTACGGGGGATTGATCGTTCTCCACAGAATAGTGTTCGTTAGGTTGAAAGGCTACTCTAATTAGGTCAGGGTTGAGGAAGATCTTGTGTTTTTATAGTTTTTATGAAAGCAATAAATCTCGGTTTTGAGGAGTGGGCGAATTAGTTGCTAGTCAACTAACCCAAATTACTACGAATGCAAATAAAATAAAATAACAAAAATGAAAATGTGGTGAGAAACTTATGTGTAGAGAAATGTGTTTACTTAGATTTCCTTACTCCCTAACTATCTTTTACCGGTTAATTAGTGTGTATTAGTCGCGTGGATGACGGGTGTATTCCTTAATACCATTCGTGGGGTGGCGTACTTACTTCCCCAACTCTACAAGCTCCTACTTCACTCCTATGTCGAGCCGGCTAGGAAGCTCCTAACATGGGATCACTAGAATTCGCTTGTGCATTAAATACAACCATAAAAACCTTTAGTACGCGTTTGGTTCATGTTTCTTAAGACGTTCAAGCAAGTTACCGAATAGGAAGTTAGCCAGTTTTCTTAAGCCTAACATAAATAAACAATCATCCAATACAACTAACAACACACTAACAACCAATAATCAATAGCTAAGTTTCATTAGATCTAAGCAAACACAAGATAAATTTAGCCTAACATGTTAAACAAAAGACAAGAATAAGATAGAATCAAACAACACATAGACATATTGAATGATTAATTGATAACTTATCTTTCAATGAAACATGGAAGATCTCAAGGCAAAAAGCCCTGAAAAAGTAGCTAAAATCGTCTTAGGGTTTTATCCCAAAATTCCACACACTAAGCTCTCTTTAATGACAAAAAATTAGAAAACTATATATAGACTTTTACACCTGACGGCGTCACCTTATGGATTGTGACGCCGTCACCTCGCCGCTTCTAGGGTTCCCGGATGACCTTCTTGACGCCGTCCCTCTTTAGCTCTTCAAAAATCCATTCTGGCTTATCAAGGCTTGACGCCGTCGAACCATGAACGTGACGCCGTCCCCTTATGATTTAAGCCGTGACGCCCTTGATCAAGTTAAAGCGTGACGCCGTCAGAATTCACATGCTATTTTCACTGGCTTATCATGAGTAAATTTCACGTCCAACTTTTCTTGCCAAAGCATGACGCCGTCCAGAGTAAATTGTGACGCCGTCAAGAGTAACTTTTAGCCGATTTTTGAGACTTTGTCGTTTTCTTCACTTTAATGCTCCAAAAACGTCCAAAATGCCTCCTTTTCCAGATTTCTCCTCAAAAGTACCTAAAATGACAAAAGGAACGATTTAGGGCAATATTTGATCAAATAAATACGATTTAAGGCTTAAATGACCCCTTAAAAGCGGTACACTTTTCGCTTCATCAAATACCCTTACACTTGAGATTTGCTTGTCCTCAAGCAAATGCGCTTTTATTCTAATCAAAATACAAGTTAGGGGTCATTTAATGCTAACATAAAAGTAATTACAACAAATAATCGTTCCACTTCAATCATAATAAGCACGGAGATTACATACTAGCACCTCACAAGTAGTGTTTAGATACTCACATCTCTCAAGTGTCATCAAAATAAATCTCATAAATGAAAACGGATAATATCTCTCACTACCTGTCATAGCAAATAGATTACCATAGGCTTGGGAAAGGATCGAAAACCTCCTCCACTAGGCGTAAGCACCTAAGATAAACTATCAAAGAGGGCTTTTAAATGGGTTATAACGTTAGGTGTAGGGAAAAGGAAAACACGGTTTTGTTGGATACGGGATATTTTACTGGTGGCGAGTTAAAAATCTTGATCAATTACATGTACTATACAATGTTGCTAAGCCAAGACTAGACTCGATCTTAAGCTAGAAATGAAATAACAAAATAACAAAAATATAAAACAAACATAAAATAAAACGGGATGGTAGTCCGTATGTTTTTTTTCTATTTTTCATTTTCTCATTTTTTTTTTTTTTTTTCTTGATTTTTTCGATTTTTTTTTTTTTTTTTTTTTTTTTTTTTTTTTTTTTTTTTTTTTTTTTTTTTTGCATACACTTTTGTCCTACCATCCAAAATAATACATCATAGGGCATTGCATTCCCCTTACACTTGAACTTTTACATAACTTTACAAATACTAATCTAATGACTCGAATTAAGATAATCGAAAAACTTGGAGTACTTTTAAAATATTTAGCACATATGGGGGTAATAAATGATGTTCTTCCCCATTACTCCATTACACTAGTACTTTACCCATGAGTCCCAATCGTCCCAAAACAATATGTACAAGGATATGACTCGACTTAGCAACCATGTAATCAATTAGATAATTAACTTGGGTTTAAACAAATGTTGTAACAATAATGCACTAAAGATGAGTGCATACAAGGTAGGCTAAGGCGATTTGGGTGTACATTTTAGTGGGGTGTAACAAATTCTTCCTTTAAGTAAAATGCTTAAAGGTCGAAACGAAAAGATAGGCTCTGAGGGGTGTACTAGGGGTATCGTGTACTAAAAATGAGTACAACGCAAAGGGTGTGGGAGAATTACTTGACCAATGTAGCCAACGTAATTATAACAAAAACACAGGTGTAAAACAATGGGTTAATCCTAATGCCTCTTATCATGTAGTAAATCTAACTACACGAATGTAGTCTCACTTGTGGCCTTGGAATGGTCCTAACGCAAGTTCTAGAATCTAAGTGCTACCGGTACACACATCATAGCATAAATGCTTTTCCTACCAATTCTAGGGGCGAACCTCACATATTTGGGGTGGAAAATTTTTTAGTGGTACGGTTTTTGTGCTAGTCATATAACTCCTATCCGTGAGACGCTCATTAAGATCAAAGTTTCACTCCTATATGTTGTAAAAAATTTTAAATTTGGCACTAAAATTACCTTAACAAGTATTTCTCTCAGTTTTATTACACATCTACTATTAAACAAACAAAAATCAAGCGCAATGGCATTTTCTAAAATCGTACTTTTACCCTCCCCTTACACTTAAGATGAACATTGTCCCCAATGTTCAAATAATAAGATGTAAAAGCAAAAAGTAAAAGAATGAAATCAAATACTCCCCTGATTCGCTCGGTGGATAATGAAATTACACGGTTAGATCTTCCTCCAAAGAGAATGTTGAAGCTCCATGACTAATGCATCGCCATAAGCTTGATTCCAAAAACATCTCCTTGTCCAAAATAACCTGTTAAACCTGAGAAAACAAACACGACAACCTGCATAACATCGGCGGGAAAAATCTATATATAAGGATATAATGCTTGTGGAATGATAATTTTGCAGATTCCTGGAGATTATAAGTTGGAGATTTTAATAAAACTTTTTATGAAAACAAAACTTTCAAAAATTTCTGGAAATTAAATCTGACGCCGTCAGGTTATAACCCCTGACGCCGTCAGAAATGACCTGACAAAAATTTTCATTTTTAGTTTCCGGAAAATTTCTGGAAAAACCTTTACCTTACTTCCTGGAAATCCTGCAAAACATCACTATGAATCGATACAAGCATTTGACTCAAACGAATAATAATATGTATGCTAATTTATTATTATTACGATTCATGTTCATTTGTGTTCTAATAAACCGATTTAGATTTCCCTTACACTTATCTTTTGCAAAATACCTTTATATGTAGTTAAGACGAAGTTAAAAACAAAATAAAGCATTTTCACAAATTAGTTTTGAACATGAATCAATAAGAATAAAAATTAAACACACATACGGAAACAAATAAAAACAAACAAACAAACAAATAAACACACAAAGCAAATAAAGCTAATAAAGCTTGGGTTGCCTCCCAAGAAGCGCTTTTCTTTATTAACGAGTCTTGTAGCTAGACTCAAAGTCAAGCTACCCTATGTAAGTAAGCTCGTCATCAAGGACGTCTTTAGGGTTAAGCTTGGATTGAAGTTTCCTATTGGTTCGCTTAGTACGATATATCTTTTCAAACTTCTCTCCATCCGGGTCATACAACGTCATCTTAATATGCCATGACCCATCTCCATCTTTGGGTGGTTTATCCCAATTCCACTTATGATCATCTTCCTCACAAATCCACTTATTCATTCCTAGGTTAATTGGCAGAACTCCTAGGAAATCAATCATCTTTCTAAAAACTAGAGGGTCTTCAAATGGATCCAATTCGGTGTCCCTAGCCAAGAGTTGCTCCACCGAATGCGTTCGGTTAACAAAGTCCTCTTCTAGGTAAAATGGGCGTTGGGGTCCTATGAAGTCTCTATCAATCCAAGGTCCATATCTAGATGGTCTCCTATTTGATTCTAGCCAATGTAGTGTTGGTTCCTCACTAGTATCATAGGCATGTTTCTTAACATCATAGACTGACCAAGTATCTCCTTCTCCTACCGCTATCTTGGATTCCTTACAATCAATCATAGCACTAGCGGTCGCCAAAAATCCTCTACCTATCAACAAGGGGCATGTAGGGTCGCTAACCATATCAAGGACGTGGAAATCGGCTAAAATGGTTAGTTTTCCAATGTGCACTAACACGTCCCTAACTACTCCAACCGGGTAAGCAACACTTCCATCCGCTAAGCCTATTATCACCTCGGTTTCTTCAAGTTTTCCAAGTTTTAGAGAGGTGTAGAGAGGTAACGGAAGTAGGTTAAGGCTTGATCCAAGATCGGCTAATGTGTCATAAGCCTCCGAATTACCGATCTTGCAAGGTAGAACAAATAAGCCTGGATCATCTAACTTCTTAGGTAGTTTGTTTTGAACGAAGGCGGTCCCTTTTTCGCCTAATTTGAGCTTCTTCTCATCCAACACATCAACAACCGGACTTTCAAGGTGGAGCTCCTTGAATTCTTCGTCAAGGTTTTGAGTGGGAGGTGTTTCAACTATGTTGTTGACCAATTTGGATGTCATAACTTCTTGGTCATTTGGAACGACTTGGGTTTGTTTGAAACACGTGCTCATAGAATTGACCGAATAATATTGTGGACAAGAACTAGGGGACGAAACCGATGAAATAGCGTTGACGTTCAGTTTCGGGTTCTTGACCGTGTCGCTAGGGAGTGCTCCCATTTCTCGGTCATTGAGGGCTTTCAACAAGGTGTCAATCTTATCGGTCATCTCGCTTTGTTTTTGTTTGAAATCGGCTTCAAACTTGGCTAAACGAGCTTCTTGAGATGCCATAAATTGAGACATCAATCCTTCAAAGTTATCGGTACTACCATTGCCGGAAGGATTGTTGTTGAAAGTACGGTTCGAGTAGGAACCGCTTGATTGGAAACGATTAGGTGGGTTGGAAGAATTGGTTTGTTGAGAGTTTTGGTTTTGTTTCCACCTAAGGTTCGGGTGATTTTTCCATGAGGGGTTGTATGAATCACCATAATGGTTTGGCTCGGGTTTGAAAGTGTACCACTTGTCTCCCGCTCCGTCGGTACGCGAGGATGCGTAGTCCACAAAAGCTTGTTCGGGGAGTTCCATGCAATCACGAGTGTCGTGGGGACCACTACATAATTCACATGAAGAAGTGATTTTGTTCACTTGGCTTGAAGGTTTAGGAGCCTCGTAGGATTTCATGAGAAACTTGACTTGGTCTTCAAGTTCTATGATCCTGCGGTCAGAAGTGCTTGAATTGTTCGAGGGCAAAGATATTGCCTTGACCGTTTTATTCAAATCACGGGGATCACTCCAACTTTCGTTGTCATAAAGAGCAAGATCCTCTAGGAGAGCCCATGATTGTTCCGCACTTAGATCACGTAGCTTGCCACCGGCCGCTTGGTCAATGGTTTGCCTCGTGGAGAGATTGATATGATCATAGAAGATTTGGACTTGGAGCCAAAGTTCTATGCCATGGTGAGGGACTTTTTGGAGTAAGTCCTTGAATCGAGTCCATGCCTCGTAGAGAGTTTCGCCTTGACGTTGTTGGAACATCAAGATATCATTCCTTAGCTTGGTAGTTCTTCCCGGTGGGAAAAACTGAGCAAGGAAACGAGTGGTGAGATCATCCCAAGAGGTGATGGATCCTGCGGGTTGACGTTCTAGCCACTGACTAGCTTGGTCCCGCAGAGAGAATTGAAAGAGACGCAATCGGGTCGTCTCTCGAGTGGCAACATCAAGGTCTATAGAATCAACGATTTTAAGAAAGTCCTTGAGATGTTGATTAGGATCTTCAGAACGAAGTCCATGGAATGCGTATCCGCTTTGCACCAACCGGATGGTGTCGGATCGCAAGGGTGTGATATTGGCTCCTTGAGTGAGCTCAATGGTGTTTCGATAGCCATGGTGGCTAGGACGGGAATACTCTCCTAAAGTACGGGCTCTAGGAGGTGGTTGTGGTTGTTGTGGTGGTGGGTTGTGGGGGTTAAGGATATTACCATCTTCCATGATGTCGGACGGTAATGGTTACGAACAAAGACACGAAGAAAATAGATAGACTAAAGAAAACCTAGAAAAATAAAATAAAAATCTCACTAGAAAGGAATCTAGTGAGTAGACCTAATAGAAATAAAAATTCAACCTAAACAATAACTATTCCCCGGCAGCGGCGCCAAAAACTTGATTGCGTGGTTTTGTAACCTTACAACAGGTTTTACCTCTCGAGGGATCTCAAGAGGCTTACAACCCCACCAGGCAGTGTACCTGACCGATGTAGTATAGTGTAGTGGTAAGTACGGGGGATTGATCGTTCTCCACAGGGAATAGTGTTCGTTAGGTATGAAAGGCTACTCTAATTAGGTCTAAGGGTTGAGGAAGATTCTTTTTATGTTTTTATAGTTTTTATGAAAGCAAGTAAAATCTCGGTTTTGAAGGAGTGGGCGGAATTAGTTGCTAGTCAACTAACCCAATTTACTACGAATGCAAATAAAATAAAATAACAAAAATGAAAATGTGGTGAGAAACTTATGTGTAGAGAAATGTGTTTACTTAGATTTCCTTACTCCCTAACTATCTTTTACCGGTTAATTAGTGTGTATTAGTCGCGTGGATGACGGGTGTATTCCTTAATACCATTCGTGGGGTGGCGTACTTACTTCCCCAACTCTACAAGCTCCTACTTCACTCCTATGTCGAGCCGGCTAGGAAGCTCCTAACATGGGATCACTAGAATTCGCTTGTGCATTAAATACAACCATAAAAACCTTTAGTACGCGTTTGGTTCATGTTTCTTAAGACGTTCAAGCAAGTTACCGAATAGGAAGTTAGCCAGTTTTCTTAAGCCTAACATAAATAAACAATCATCCAATACAACTAACAACACACTAACAACCAATAATCAATAGCTAAGTTTCATTAGATCTAAGCAAACACAAGATAAATTTAGCCTAACATGTTAAACAAAAGACAAGAATAAGATAGAATCAAACAACACATAGACATATTGAATGATTAATTGATAACTTATCTTTCAATGAAACATGGAAGATCTCAAGGCAAAAAGCCCTGAAAAAGTAGCTAAAATCGTCTTAGGGTTTTATCCCAAAATTCCACACACTAAGCTCTCTTTAATGACAAAAAATTAGAAAACTATATATAGACTTTTACACCTGACGGCGTCACCTTATGGATTGTGACGCCGTCACCTCGCCGCTTCTAGGGTTCCCGGATGACCTTCTTGACGCCGTCCCTCTTTGGCTCTTCAAAAATCCATTCTGGCTTATCAAGGCTTGACGCCGTCGAACCATGAACGTGACGCCGTCCCCTTATGATTTAAGCCGTGACGCCCTTGATCAAGTTAAAGCGTGACGCCGTCAGAATTCACATGCTATTTTCACTGGCTTATCATGAGTAAATTTCACGTCCAACTTTTCTTGCCAAAGCATGACGCCGTCCAGAGTAAATTGTGACGCCGTCAAGAGTAACTTTTAGCTGATTTTTGAGACTTTGTCGTTTTCTTCACTTTAATGCTCCAAAAACGTCCAAAATGCCTCCTTTTCCAGATTTCTCCTCAAAAGTACCTAAAATGACAAAAGGAACGATTTAGGGCAATATTTGATCAAATAAATACGATTTAAGGCTTAAATGACCCCTTAAAAGCGGTACACTTTTCGCTTCATCATCCCTCCGTTATTAGTAGGAAGTTCCTTGTCCTCAGTCACCTCAGGTTCACTTTCCACTATCTTAGGGAGAGGAGAAGAAGTGGTAGTAGGAATAGTAGGTCCATCATAAGCTTTACCACTACGTGTGGTGACAGCTTTGAGTTCACCCTTTGGGTTTGGAATGGTATTACCAGGGAGACCTCCCGAGGTAGAAGGTGGATTGATATGGTTCATGAGACTGGTAAGCATATTCTTAACTTCGCTTTGAGAATGATCAATTTTATTTGAAAGCTCATTCTTAAGCTCAGTTCCTTGCTTGTATATTGAAGTTTGAAATTCATTCCTCAATCCAGAGATCTGATTTTGTATTGCTTTCATTTTGGTCTCATTAAACTTGATGTAGTTATCAAGTTCATTTGGGAGAGGTCCTTGGTGATTAGGAGCTGAATACCCTTGATTACCCCTCTGGGGTGGGTATTGATTGTTTGGGGCATTAAATTGATTTTGCATGTTTTGCCCTCTCTATTGATTAGGATTAATCCTATTTGGATTGTTGGGAGGAGGAAATCCGGGTGGCCCGAATTGATTGCTAGCACGGTGGTTTGGGTCCACTTGAGGACGGTATTGATTACCTCCTTGATTGGATGTTCCGGCTAAAGCATTAACATCAAATGTATTGCCATCGGTGGCAGTACAATTATAGTAAGCGTGAGGACCACCACAAGTAACACAAACTTCTATTTTTTTAACCTCAGCAGTGTGAGAAGTTTGCGGAGCGGACTCTTTCTTTTGTGTGGAGGAAACCAAAGCTTGAATAACCTTCGTGAGTTCAGCAAGCTGAGTATCAGTACTGGACTGACTCACGGGAGATGAAGTGGAAGGACCAGCACTAGCCTGGGAATTATATGTCCTGTTTTGTGTAGTGCGGACTTTAGACTTATTTTCAATGAGAGCAATGGCTTCCTTAGTGGATTTGCTCAGAAAATTACCTCCAGCTGAGGCATTGAGAGAATCTTGGTCAGATGGGTTTAACCCACTGTAGAAAGTGTCCATCTGCATCAAATCGGTGAAACCGTGATGAGGACATTTGCGGAGCAATTCTTTAAAACGATCCCATGCTTCTCCAAATGGTTCATCAAACCTTTGAGTGAATTTCATGATTTCATTTTTAAGATGCGTGGTTTTAGAAGGAGGAAAGAATTCATTTACAAATTTTTGAACCAAATCTTCCCATGTTCTAATTGATCGAGGGGGTTGTTTGTCAAGCCAAATCCGGGCTGCCCCATCGATAGAAAACGGGAAAAGAAGAAGTTTAATTGATTCCTCCGGGACATTTTTACATTTGATGGTGGATGTGATTTTATTGAACCATCGAACGTGATCTTGAGGATCATCCCTCTCAAAACCATAGAATTGACGCGATGTTACCAGGTTTATCAACCCAGTTTTCAGTTCAAAATTCTCAGCCACGATGGCTGGAACAATAATGGCATCTCCATAGCCCTCGGTGGGAGCTTGGAGAAGCTCATTCATAGGGCGGTCTTCTGCCATGATGATAGGGGTTTCGGGATCAGTCCGTATCTCGGGTACGACTGATGGAGCAGAACGTCTACGACGTCTTCGAGGTATTTTTCCAAGCTCATGAAGAGGGCTTGATGACCTAGAAGAACGAGTGCGCATGCACTTAACAAAAATTTTCAATTAAAATCAAGATCGAGAAAAAACACAAGTGAACTTAAACCAATAATCAACAAGCGTACGGTAGCTCTCTAAAAGATAAACGCACAGAGTGGCGGAGAAGCAAAGGTGGGCAACTTAATGCTCCTTAAAAACCCGCTTCTTTCAGTCCGACAATTTAATGTCAGACTATCCTTAAACCTCCGTTATAGTTTGTTTATCAATCAAAGGTGAGCCGATATTCGCAAGTGATACAAAGGCGAGTTTTTATCTTAGGTTTGGGAACTTATTATGGCCGTACCCCCAGTTAGGTAGTACTCAGTCTTGGTTCTCGATGGTTAATTTTTATTATTTTTATTAAAGAAAACGGAAAATATTTTTGGGTTTTTAATTTTTATATGATAATATTAATAATAATATATATAGAAAAGAAAAGAAATTATATTTTTGGTATTTTATATTGTTTTTGGGAAATAGGAACTTCTTGGAAGAAGGATCTCGAATCACTAATCGCTAAAACTTACACAACTGTCGCTGCACACCTCCCCGGCAGCGGCGCCAAAATTTGATTCACCCCAAACTAGTTATCTTTTATTTCTCTATAACACAAGTCAACCACTTGTGAATGGTCAACCGTAATAAATGATAAAATATAAACAGCCTCAGAACGAATACTCGTGTGTAGTGTGAAACCAGGCAAGTGATCACCTGGATCGTTTCCCAACGAGATGTGAATGGAAAACTGTGAAAAGCTAGGATTAGAGTGATAGATGATTTAGATTGCTTTTGATTTTGCTTTATTTAACAATTCTAAATAACAAACAAAAACAGATATACACAGGAAAATAAAACGCGAATAAATAAACTAAAACGCGCAACGAAAAATCTAAAATGGGACAAAAACTAAAATTTTAGAAAATTAAAACCTAAAATTGTAAAATTACTAAAAACTTATTTTAAAACTTAAATTATATTTTTTTACTTTTTATTTAATTATTATTAATTATATATTATTTAATAACTTATTAAACTATTTAAATTTATAAAAAATACTAAATGGACAAAGAAAAATCTAAAACTTTTTCTGAAAATATTAGTAAGTAAATAGAAACTAATAAAATTATAAAAATGAAAATTACTTAATTAAAATTTAAAAAGATAAATTCTATTAAATAGAAGCTATCACTTTATTTCTATTTTTTGATTTTCTTAAGGTCTAAAAATTTTTTATATTTTTCCTAGATTAAAAATGACAAAATAAAATTATGAAAATTGGATTTATATTTTTCTGATTAATATTCTAATTATTATGATTTAATTATTATTAGAAACTAATAAAAAAGATTAAAATTATTAAAACTATTCAGAAAATTATGAAAATTTACAGATAAATCTAAAATATAAATTAAAAGATAGGAAAAATAAAATGAAAGGTTTAATAAGCCTGGAGAGCTGATTTGGGCAGATAAGCAGTTGGCAAATAAGCTAAAAAGCACTAAACTCAACCAAATGCTCAGGACAGGCTTAATATACTACTATAAGCATAAAACAACTTAATAATACAAATAAGCACAATAATATAACAAGATAAGCACTATGATCAGCTGTGAAGCTTATGCAGAAATAGCAGAAAACTAGCTAACTTGCAGACCAAATTAAGCTAGGTAATAAGCTACTGAGATGAAAACTTAAGGGGGCAAAATCAAGATAGCACTACTGAGTATCTAAAAATCCTAAAAGCCCCATCACAACACACCCAATTGAATCCCAATTTGATCAAAGATCAGATGCCAAAACACTAGGTCTGCTGATGAATTTGACTTTTGCAGAAAAACACAAGGGTTGACTTTGGTTAGATTTGATTGGTTCTAATGGACTGAATATGATGTAATAAGCTACAATGAGATGATATTAAGCTATTTTAACAAGTTTTACACAACTGTGATGGATTTCACAAGTTAAAAATCCAACAGTGATCAACTTATGTGAGATTAAAAGTAATTTTGACTTTTTATCAAACAAGCACAGGTTTTTATGGTTCCTCTGAGTTGTTCTTGACTAAAGTGACATGTGACAACAACTAATAACAACACAAACACTCAGCAACACCACTGAATCAGTAAGATCCAAACACCCCTTAACTTAACTGATTTTATGATTTCCAAAGCAACTCAGAGAATTAAGCTACAACACTGATTTCAGAACTCATAACATCATTACATAAGATCAAGGAAGCATAAAACATCAATGATCTAAGCATGAAACACAGAAATGGACCAAATGCTATATTGACTGTTATGATGAGATTATAGCAACTATCAAAATCAAAGAACAGGCAACTGATTTTAAGCTTTATATTACATTATAATTACCACAGAAACATAATAAGATCAAGATTCAAGCAATAAATAACTGATGCAGTAAAATGCTAAATTTGATCAAAAGGCTTACAAGTGAGAGAGTGGCTATAGGGATACCATGCATAGGACAGAACCATCTAGCTTGTTAAAAGCAAGCTAGAAAACCCAAAGAAACCTTCATTAGAGCTTTTTAAACTCATAATAGCTTTTAAGAGCTTATGTTGACTTTTTGTGGACTTTCTTCAAATCTGAGAATTAGAACTAGTAAACTCTATATAAGCTTACAGAAAGCTATTATAAGCTTGTGTAAGCTTATAGCAAGGGTATAGGAGCTTGTAAGAGCTTATGGATTGGGTTTCAACTTAATACGATTCACAGTAACTTGAAAATTGAGCATACATGAAATTTAGAACAAGGGTGATCAAAATAAGCTTTTATAACTTAAATGGAACTTATATTGATAACTGAAACTGAAATTACAATATGAAAAGTACTGAAATAAAAATTACAATTACACTAGAAAATTAATACATACTGAATGAGCTAACATAATGCTCTTATTTATACCACAAATATCTGGGAACTCCTTGTCATCAACCTCTGATCATAATCCAACCCTTCAATTGCCTTCTAGTGATCTCAGCTGTCCACTTGGCATTTTGGCGGGAAAATTGAGTTAGTGGATTGAGCAGGTATGTAGCATTAAATGCATTTGGAGAGGTGGAGAAGAAGCTTTTAAAGCTTTTGGCATTGTTAGGTGAGTGGGATTGGATGGGGGTGGTATAGCAGAGAAACAATGGGTGAGGTGGTATTGGTGTTCTGGTTTGGCGGGTTTTCAAGGAAAGGGATAAGTTTGACCGAAGTCAAACTTTTAGTTTAAATAAAAGAGGGTGGGTCGGGCTGTGTTATGGATTGGGCTTGGGTTAGGAAGTTGGGCTGGGTTTATTAATTAGGATAGTGGGTTGGGTTTTATTTAATTAAGGATCCGGTTTTGGTTTATAGAATAAACACAAGGACCATTCTTGCCATTTGCTGAAAATTGAGGGGCTGAGTTTATAAACTTCCAAACTATCTTCAAGGGATTAAACCTGCCACAAAACAATAACACAAGGACCAAAGTTTATTTTTCTCAAAGTTTTTTAAATCCCAAGGACCATTTTTGTCCATTTTGCAAAGTTCAGGGACTAAACTTGTAATTTTATGAAACTTCACACCAAAGGACTATATATGTTTATTTTATGATTCTTAAAGGACCTTTGATGACTTTTCCTGTTTTTAGAATAACCAGGGACTAGTTTTGACAACTTTTGAAAGTTGAGGGACTGAAACTGCCAATTATGCAAACTTTGTTCGTTTTTCATCAGTTTTTAAACATTTTGCATCTGAAACATATAAAACACAATTCTGGGATAATTTCAGTATTATGATGCATTTCTGAGTGTTTTTGGATGTTTTGGCAGCTCAGATTAGGTAAAAATGATGAGTATTTAGACACTCATCATCTAAACCTGATGTGGTTAAGAAAGCAGGAACAAGTGTTCCTAAGGTAGTCAAACATGATACTGATAGGCCTAAAATCAACATTAAACATGTTAGGCAACCAGTTAGATATTGTGAACAATACAAAACCACAAATAAGCCTAAAGGCAACCAAAGGAATTGAAATGGCCTTAAGTCTCACCAACTAGGTGATGACTTTGATTTCTATAACAAAGCTTGTTTCATATGTGGAGAATTTGACCATCTTGCAGCTTTCTGCAACCAAAGGGTATCTGGGTATACAAACAATAGGGTGAATTTCAAAAGGCAAACACCTAAAAGTCACTCTAATAATACTAGAACATCACCTAGAGCAGTTTCATTAAAGTCTGGACCAAAAGCAGTTTCTGCTGCTAGACTAAAAGTTTCTACTGCTAGACAAGCAGTTTCTACTGCCAGACCTTTTTACTCTGTTTACCCTAAACCAGCAGTACAAAGTGCAAAAACAACTTACAAACATGCACAAACAACTGCTAAGAGACCTTTTACAACAAAAGCAGTTTCACTAAAACAAATTTGGAAACCTAAGGGTTCTACTGCTAGAGAAAAGAAGGCCAATGCTGTTAAGGCCTCAGCATGTTGGATTTGGAAACCTCTTAAATCCAATGGTGCATCAACTGTTCTTAAGAGATTTAATTACATTGATGCACATGGCAAATCCAAGTCAGTAATGGCTTGGGTTCCCCAAGGAAACTAATTTCCTTAATTTGTGTGCAGGAACATTCTCCAACAGATCATGAAGATCAAGGTTATTCAGATAGTGGGTGTTCAAGGCACATAACAGGCAACATGTCTTATCTTTCCAACTTTTAATCATTAGATGGAGGATATGTGTAGGTCACTATAATGATCTCAACACCACACACGAACTACTACTTGTCTTAGATATTAAGCTACGTATGGAAATGTAATAAGCTAAATACGATAAGGTAAATAAGAGAAATAAGAAGAGAAGAATAAGATGGAAGGTTTTCACTAATTCGATTCACATACAAGCATAGCTTCCGCACTTACAATAGAAAACCAACAATGAAAATGAATCCCTTGCCTTGTATTTATAGGCAATGGGAGGAGGAATAATTCTAGGAATATTCCTTCACATGGGATAAGAATAAACTAGCACATGTGACCGGTTCATGGACTACTAATGAACCGGTCCAAATTTACAAACAATATAGTCCTAATAAATGTGCAACATTATAAATGAACAAGACTTGTATATATATAAAAATGTATTCCTAACAATCTCCCCCTAAGTCTTGATCATCAATGTTGCCTGACGTCTTCTTTGCTTCTTAGGCTTCCGACGTCTTTATAATCTTTGTTTCTTTGTTCTTGTTAAGTGATGATGTGATGTTGTCTCTTTCTGCCAGTCTCCAACGTCTTCTTGTCTTCTCCATCATGCTCATATGTCTTTGTCTTGTTTTGAATCATATTTTGAACTTTTGATGTTACTGAGTCGTTGTGAAAACATTACTTCAAGATATGAACATGATGGAGTCTTGATGGTCAAACTCCAGCTCCTCAGCAGCAGCAGCAGCAGCAGCAACAGCACGAACCAACCGGTACTTACAGGCTCAGACTTGAGATCATCAACAGCATAGTGTGAAGACTTTCTCAAATCTTAACCCAGACCGTTCTGAACCGGATTCCCCCGAAAGGGATTACACGGACACACCGAAGTGCACCCACGATTCAGTGAGTCGCTGGAGATCACCCCACGACTGTAGACCGTTTGGAGCAAACACTAAGCGTAACCCACTAGGAGTTACCGAAGTGACCTGCTGTCAGAGTTGTTTGATGTTGTTCTGGCAGGATTTCCATTCAATAATTGATAATCACTAATGTGACTTTTCTCATGAATGTTCTCGGCAGATTGCTAAGATCTGCGAAGGACACTTTTCCTAATTTACACCTGATGCCCATGATGTAGAACACCAGAGTAATTCTAAGTGTACCTAAGAGATCTTTTGATGAATCTCATGGCTCTAGACTCAATTAGTGCACATTTGTTTGGTCATCGGAGGCGTGGAGCAGATTGCCTCCTTTTCAATATCAACAATCTCGTAATGAGATGTCGATAGATTATGAATGGTTCTCCGTGTGAATGAAACAAATGTCTTTTGAGAGACACTTGAGTGGCTTAGAAGGTTTTTTTAGTGCGTCACTGGGTCCATGACGTCTTTGGTCTTCAATACCGGTGATGCTCATCAACCAGTAGATTATGAATTGAACCCGGTGTCTGCCCTAAGGTTGAACAAATGGAGGGCTATTTCTTTTCACCCTTTTTCTTTACTTTTCTTTTTAATTCTTCAACCCCTTCTTTCTCCGTTCATTCATTTTCTCCTTTTTATATCATACCTAGGACTTTCTAGTTCTAAACTATTGGTATTGTCCTTGGGTAGATCCCTCCGGCTCTGGCGGATCATAGGACGGTTTTCCCTAACCTTAGTCACCTTATAACTCCATGACTATCCTAATGATGCCATAAACCAAACCATTGAAAATCTCTCAAAGTGTCAATAATTGTAAAGACATTTTGTTGACACCTTGAGAGTTTGATGATTTTCAGAAATACTCCCCCTTAACATGTGCTCATTAATATTAAATTTTGAAAATTTCACATGCCGGAAAGAGTTGGCACTTTTGAATTGATTGACTTTCAATGAACCTGATCTTTGCGAGACACGCTTACATCACCAGTTAGACTGGCTTGAAATTATTACCCGTCCAGATCAGATTCAAAGATTATCGCTCGAAATCGGTACATTCTACTCAGACACGTCCTTTGCGAGACACGCTTACATCACCAGATAAACTGGCTTGAAATTATTACCCGTCCGGGACATGTCCTTTCGACTACTGACTTTCCTATTCGTCAATTCGAGGGTTAATTCTGAGTATGAGCACACGAGATTCCAGCAAATGAGACATCATATTTTAATCATCTTTTTCTTCTCCCCCTCAAAAATAGCATACTCATGATGTTTTTGGAAAACGTTTATGATTAAAATATGCTGTTTTTGAGTTTTAGGGAAGAATTTCAAGAACATTTATAATTCTTTGAACAAAGATTATATTTTTCAAATACTCCCCCTTAACGAGGGAATACTTGTCCTTATGAGCAGAATGTTTGGAAAAACATTGGAAAACATTCAGGTTTTAATTCTGCTCATAAGTAAGAAGCTTTCGCTCCTTTTTCAGGATTGAGGCACTGAAGCGTACCTCAGGGTCCTTTCTTTGGGGTCCGGGTTGTACACTGTTATGTGTGCACAAGCCGTAGTCAATTTAACAGTCATATAAAGTAAGAATATTGAATGAATATTGAAGATTGAAATCAAATTCTTACAAATTAACCGCCTCTGCCAAAAGTGGTGAATTTAGGATCTGTTCTCTGGAATAATCTGATGGCAAATGGAGGACGACCACCAACATAAGTTTCCAATCTCCTCATCTGATCCCTTCTGTAGAGTCTTTCTTCGATCGACCATATAAAATTCTTGACCTGCCTGAGCTGTTGATGATTCCATTTCTTGTGCTTCTTCAATATTTGATCCTGAACCCGTGTGACTAACCCATCTCGAACATTCTTTAGAGTGTCGTCACAGAACTTGTGAATCTCCTTATGAGGCATGAAATGGTTAGTATTTGTTGCACTTCTGTAGACGAATCCAAAGATAGGGTCGGTCTTGAGCAAGTATTGAGGTTCCTTGTTGTCAGTGAGAGTAAACATGGGTTCCTCAAGATTCAGTTTCTTCTGATAACTTTCAACTCCAAGTTGAAGATCTTCTACACGTTCTTTGATCACTGTTCTTCTGATGAAGTGGCATATAGCAGTGCTAAATGCATACAGAAGAGTAGGATTGAGGTGATTCAGCTTCCCTTGTACTTTCATCAAATACAAGTCTTCAATGTCGTTGAGATTGAGTTCAGGAAAATCTGCTTCATTGAACGTGTAAATAAGATTATCTTGTCTGCGAACGGAGATCTCAGAAATGAATGTGTATCCAAGCTTTTGTGATCCCTTAGCATCAATCACTGCCTTTATACGAAGATCACTGAACACCTTTTCACGAGAGGCCATGAGGCCAAGCTTGTACTTGTACCACGACTTGCGTTTGTCAAACCAGTGGTGAATTCCAAGTTCAGCGTCACGATCATATTTTGCAATTTTGTTGATGAAGAGTTTACGGTGTCTAGCTTCTTCTTCAATGGCAGGATTTGTGTAGTTTGCAGCAGGAGTGAAGGTGATTGAGGTAGCATATTTTACTTCACTGGAAGCCCCATGTACGAGTAGTTCCAGATCTTGATTGAAGAAGAATGCGAATGGAATTTCTGACATTCCATGATATGGTCGTATCACCGGAAGTGGTTTTGTCCAGTCAGTGATGTATGGACGTTTCTTACTATCAAGACCACCTTCCCTGTATACATCTGGATTTGTCCAATCGAAGTCTTTGGATAATGCCCTAGCAATGTTCTCCAAATGATATTCCAACTCAGCAGAACTTGCAGATTTATCCTTTAAAAGAGTGAAGGCATCATTCTTGATTCTACGAAGCTCTCTTTTTGTCATTTTTTTAATGTTGAATGCATGTTTGATTTTCTGAGTGTATTCAAACGTGCTGTCTTCTATCTTTGAAGCTTCGTCGTCATTGATTTGAGCCTTTGCAAGATTGTCAAACCATTCGTTTCCTTGTAAGTCTTCATCAGTATCTAACCATGTAATCACAGCTGGTTCTCCAGAAGATTTCTTACTGCTGGAAGGTTTGGCTTTTGTTGGTTTTGGAGGTGATTGTGGTGGATCATCTTGAGGTTGAAACTCAACATCTTCACTAATGAAATGTTCAAAGTGATGCTCAGTTTCCTTAGGACCAGATTCTTGACGATTTGGAGATGGTGAAGATGTTTTCTGTTCTGTTGGCTCCTGAATGTGAATACCTGATCCACTCCCATTCTTTTGTTTCTTCTGTGTGGGATTTGGATCTTGATCCTCATTGTCGTCATCACGAATTCTTTTACCCTTATCAGCAGCAACTTTGCAAGAAACCTTCTCAATGTGTGCTTCAATTGACTTAATGAGACTGATATCTTCAGGAGAAGGAGATGTCATGGCATGGAGTCTGTTGAGAAGTTCAAGTCTGAGTTCTTCTGTTGTGAAGTCTTTAATTTGCTTGAAGCCAGAATTTGAGATGATTGCTTCTTTGACCTTGACATCAAGTTGAGTATTAACGTTCTCGTTAATATTTTTCTGAAGATCAACAGTGAAGCGTTTGACATAATGTCTTGTATTACTTTTGATATGATCTTGAAAATCAAACTTAAGGAGCTCATTCATGTTCTGCTTTGTTTCCTGCATCTCATTGACTTGTTCTGACAGATCCTTGATAAGGTTCTTCATTTCTGCCATTTGAACTTGCAACTTGCTTTCTTTTCTTGCTTGAGCAAGCTTTGCTGCTTTCTTAATTTGTCTGGATAAAGGTGAGAGAACTTCAACTCTTGTGACTTTGGCGATTTTTCTTACATGTTTTCCTTTCATGACTTTTCTCATTCTTTCTGCTAATGTTGCTTTGCCTTTGTGTGGTGGTGACTTTGATGGTGATGGAGTGAGTGATGGTATAGATGATGATGAATTAGGAGAAGCAGAATTCTTGTGAGATGAAGATGAAGGTTTTGGAGATTTCTTCGGTGATTCTAGAGGAGTTGGATGCTTGGGAGGTGAATTAGGAGGTGTGTTAGGTTTGGGAGAAGAAATGGGAGGAGTCTGATCTCGTGGTTGTTGTTGAGGGGACTTATTCATGTTCATAGAATCATGAAGTGGAGAGATAATGTAGTTATCAGCTTCTTCATCCTCCTTTTGTTTCCTTTCCTCTTCTTCTTTCCTTTTCCTTTCTGCTTCAGCAAGTTCTTCCTCCAGCTCATTAGCAGCTTTAGTAGTCTTGAATCCAGTAATCTCCTTCTCTTCCTCAGAATCTCCCCATTCCCTAGTGTTATCTTGATGATGTTCTTCCTCTTGAAGTGGGATGTCATCAAACATTGAATCTGAAATTTCATTTTCTGTGAAGACAATCTTTTCTGATTCAGATTGTGGTGGATTATCCAAGTCGGGTTGATTAACCGAGCTTGATGGAGGAAGGGGAACCGTAGATGTAGCCATAGCGGGTTGATTAACCGTATTTGGCTGAACTGTGGAAGTTTGTAAGGCACCGGGTTGATTAACCGGATTAGAGGATAAAACTGGTGCTGGAGTGGCTCCTGATCCTCCTGCTCCCTTAGCAATCTCTTCCTTCTTCTTTGCTTCCAATTCCCTCATAACTTTCTTTTGTAGTTCTGCTCTTCTTTCTTCATCAATCTTCTTTTGCTTAATACTTGCCTTAGTAGCATTCTCTAAGTCAAGCTCTGTTTGAAACTCGGCTTCTTGCTCATTAAGTATTTCTACTTCTGGTTCAGTGTCTTCGGAGGATTCAGAGGATTCATCACGAATACCAATTTCTTCAACTTTTGGTTTCGGAGCAGTCTTAATAATTCTCCTCTTGCTTGAGGTTGGTTTCTTTGGAGCACTTGATGCACTTCCAGTTTTACTAGCTCTACTACTTTTGGAACGAGTCTTGGAAGAACCTGTTCCCTCAGTCATTTTAGTGATGCCGACAAGCTTCTTCTCATAAGCTTGAATGTAATCTGCGTAAGCAGGAGTTTCCCTAACCTCATCAGTAAGTAGAACATCAAACAACTTAAGACCTTGTTTGTGAGTGCTTTCCTTTGGAAAGTATACTGATTTGAAGTCTGTGTCCATCTTGATCACATGTCTTTCTCTGTCTTCGGGTCGATTAGAAATATCATGATGCTTATCAAGGAGAAGACTGATCAGTAACTTAGTGTAACGGACAAATGGGATTTTAGTCAAGGGTTTTCTGAGTAGACCATGCATTTGATGCATAAGATCTTCCCAGATTAGAGCAGCAAAATCAAGGTTGTGTTTGGTAACAAATCCCCAGAAGAGTTGAGCATGAGAAAGTCTTGGATGTTCGTGTCCACTGTCTCTTCCAGACACTGATCGAATCAGAATATAGTGCATAGCTCTCCATGGTTGAGGAATGGACTTGGCATTGATGTTTGAGAGGATGTTGAGTGGAAGATCTGGATCTACATCATATCCAATACCAATGAGAAAGTTGAGAATGTCTTGTTCAGTGGGTGAAGGCCAGTATTGTCTTGATGTATCCGGTGGATTTGGTAGAGATAATGCTTCACGTAGATGTGCTGGAGTGACCTTGACTTGTTTCCTGTCAAGAGTGCATGTGAAGAATTTGTTGTTGTCATCTGGTTTGATAGTGCTCCACATCTGATGAATGTAGATCTCAGGAATACTATCTGAATCTTCCAAGATGCTCCTGCATTCATGTCTTTTTAGGATTTCGATGACAATTCGACAACTTGGTTCAGCACATTTGATGTTGTCGAAGACCACTCTTGAATTGTTCTTCCCATACTTAGCCTTGAATCCTTGTGGAAATAACTCTGCTTTGGTGATAGGTGGAAGTGGTTGTTGTTGTTGTGAAGACATTGTGGATGATCTGAAACAGTATTATGACACCAATTTGCAGGATATATGTGTGTTAGCATTAGTTGAAATGGAGAGATTGCACATAACATCCTTTATTACTGAGTAATCGTTAATCTGTGAATTGATCATTTAAATTTTGCATAAGAAATCTTCCCTTTAATTTGACAAGACTTAACGAATTAGAAATTTCAATGAAATTAGTAATTTCAAGGACAGATAGTCAAAAACAAGAGATTTTGACAAATGCGAGAAAAAAAATTACTAATTGCAAGAGAAAAATACCAATTGCGGGAAAACTTGTCAAATGCAAGAAAAAAATTTCCAATTGCGAGAAGAATTTCCAATTGCGAGAAAAATTTCCAATTGCGAGAAGAATTTCCAATTACGAGAAAAATTTCCAATTGCGAGAAAAATTTCCAATTGCGAGAAGAATTTCCAATTGCGAGAAAAATTTCCAATTGCGAGAAAAATCTCCAATAGCGAGAAAAAAATTTTCAATTGCGAGAGCATTTTATCAATTGCGATAGCAAATACCAATTGCGAGAGCAATGGCAATTGCGAAAGCAATTGACAATTGCGAGAGCAATTGACAATTGCGAGAGCAATTGTAAATTCGAGAATATCTTATACAAGAAATTCCGAAACCCGTTTTGACGATGATTCATTCACTAAAATTTTGCAATTCACAGATTAATGATTCCACACCAATTGCAATAGGTTCACAAAGCTATTTTACGCATTTTGTCCAACTTATAACAATTTTTAACCACAAAATCTATAAAATCAAACTGCTTGTGCTTCATGTTCTTGATAAACCCTAATTCTCAATTAATGACTATTTGTTGTATCTGGGCTTAATCTGAGGCAACAATTGTTCGATTCTAATCATAACAACAATATTACAACACTTTAATCACACCAAAACATTCGTATTTGAGTTTCCCTAAATTATGAACATAAACCCTAAAACTTTGAATAATCATTCAGATGAATTTCTGGAACAATTAAGCATGCATTTATGGTACTTAATCAAGTTCTAAGGATAGAATTACAAGCACAATTACTCAAAACACATAGGATTAACAAATCCCAAATCTACGCAAGCCCTAGAAATTCGTCTAGTTATTTTACACACATTCCACCGTTGGATTTAAAATTCTTTGAAAAACCACATGTTATAATCACTTAAAAATCATGGAAACACTCACAGATTTGTTAGAACTTGAACGGATGATCAGATTTAATTTGAGCCGTTGATTTTGGTTGTTGGGTGATAGTAAATGCGAAATAGGATTTGCAGTGATAGTAAATGACATACACAGTGATTTCTGATTTGCATTTAAGTCTTTACTATTAACTTTTATCCTATGGTCACAATTAGCCCCTTAACCTCAATTCTTAGCACACTAAATCCTAACCAAACGATTTTTCAATAATTAGCACTTTTAGTCCTCTAACAATTAGTAACCATCAAATTCCTAACAATTAAACAAATAATCCTTAGGATATCACATCAAAACCAATACAAAGCAACAGTGTGACAGAAAACATGCAAGTACAAATTTGTAAAAAAAAAATTTGTAAAATTTTGTGTCTCCCCCTCAACATTTGTTCAGAAATGAATAAAGACAATTTTAAGATGAACAAAATGTTGAATGAGAATTTGTACTTGCACACACTTTTTTTTTTTTTTTTTTTTTTGAAGATGGTTATTTACAAGATAGTTTGGATATTTGACTCAATTATTTGTTTTTGAGAAAATTTGACAATTCTTGAGGAGTCAAACATCGCATGCCAATTTGGTGAACCAATTTCACAAAACGTTCATGAGGTAATGCCTTTGTGAAAAGATCCGCCAATTGGTGTTCCGTTCCCACAAAATACAACTCAACGGTACCCTGCTCCACATGTTCCTTGATGAAGTGATATCTGAGAGCGATGTGTTTGGACTTGGAATGTTGCACTGTGTTGCACGAGATAGCAATAGCACTTTTGGAGTCGCAGTACATCGGGATTTTGTTGAATATGTAACCATAATCCATCAGTTGTGATCGCATCCAAATGATTTGAGCACAACAGGCAGACATAGCTACATATTCTGATTCCGTGGATGATAGAGACGTACAATCTTGCTTCTTTGACTGCCAGGACACCAGCTTATCACCGAGGAATTGAACACCACCGGATGTGCTCTTTCTTGTATCAATACATCCCGCATGATCCGCATCTGAAAAAGCAGTTAGTGCAAAACCAGAATCCTTTGGATACCAGATCCCCAGATTAATGGTTCCCTTGATGTATCTAAGGATTCTTTTAACAGCAGATAAATGTCTTTCTGTTGGGTTAGATTGATAGCGTGAACACAGGTATGTGGCAAATACAACATCCGGTCTGCTAGCTGTGAGATACATAAGAGACCCAATTATACTACGATAATTTGTAGGATCAGTGGGTTTCCCATGTAAATCAGCATCTAGCTTCGGGGATGAGGAGGACATTGGGGTGTTATAGGTGTCACTAGTTGTCATGCCATGCTTCTTTAATATCTCTTGTGCATATTTAGACTGACTCAAGAATATACCACGAGGTGATTGGTGAACTTGTAATCCTAGAAAAAAGTTTAATTCACCGATCATGGACATCTCAAAGTTTTGTTTCATAAGTTTTGCAAAAGCGTTTGAGTACTTTTTATGGGTAGACCCAAAAATGATGTCATCCACATAAATTTGTACGATGAGAATGTCCTCCCCGTGTTTTTGTATAAACAGAGTCGGGTCCACAGATCCTTTAGTAAAATGATTAGCAAGCAAGAATGCAGCAAGTTTATCGTACCATGCCCTCGGGGCTTGTTTAAGGCCGTAGAGAGCTTTCTTAAGCCTGTAAACGTGTTGTGGATGTTCTGGATCTACGAAGCCCTCTGGTTGTGAAACATACACCTCTTCACGAAGTTGTCCGTTCAAAAATGCTGTCTTCACATCCATTTGGTAAACCGTGATGTTCTTATGAGCCGCGTACGCCAGAAACATTCGCACTGCCTCAAGCCTAGCCACTGGAGCAAAAGATTCCTCGAAATCAATTCCCTCTTCTTGACTATACCCTTTAGCAACCAACCGAGACTTGTTACGAATAACCGTTCCTTCTGCATCCAGCTTATTTTTCCAAATCTACTTTAAACCCATAACATAAACTCCATCTGGTTTTTCAACTAGTTCCCAGACTTCCAATCTTTTGAACTGATCCAACTCTTCTTGCATTGATTCAATCCAATTGTCGTAAGTCATGGCCTCTTTGATATTTTTCGGTTCAGCTTGGCAAACGGTGAGAGCATAAATGCAGGTTTCACCATCTGTGTGGAGTTTCTGTCGTGTCATAACTGGTTTATCCGGATTGCCAATCACATTAACTAACGGATGATCCCTTGTCTTTCCTGTTGAAAGGTAGGGGTGCAGTCGAAGATTCAGGGAAGTTAAGACGGTTGTGTACGGGTTCTAAGCGGTCTTGCTCAGAAGCCATTTCAGTGAGTTCATCAAAATTAGCGTGTATGGTCTCTTGAATTTCCCCAGTCCGACGATTCCAAATTCGGTAACCCTTGGAGTTCTCACAGTATCCTACAAATATCCCAATATCTGCTTTAGCCTTAAGTTTACCAAGATCATCCTTATCATTCTTCGGATAACACAATGCTCCAAAGACGTGAAAATAGTTGATGTTTGGTTTTCTTCCTTGTATAAGCTCATAAGGTGCTTTGCTATGTCTTTTGGTGATCATGGCACGATTCTGAGTATAACAAGAAGTGTTAACAGCTTCAGCCCAAAGATAATCCGGTAATTGAGCATTGATCAACATAGTTCGAGCTGCTTCCACAAGCGTACGGTTTCATCTTTCAACTACACCATTTTGTTCTGGAGTGCGAGCTATTGAAGTCTAATGAACAATACCCTGTTTCTCAGTGAATTCCTGAATGATTTGATTCTTAAATTCAGTCCCGTTGTCTGTTCTGATGATGCGGACGGTGTTGCGGACTTGAACTTGAATCTTGGTGAGAAACGTGATGAGGATAGAAGGAACGTGATCTTTAGTCCGAAGAAAATAGACCCAAGTCCATCTTGAGTAGTCATCCACTATTACCAGAATATACTTCTTCCCATTAATACTCTGAACTCGCATCGGACCACACAAATCCATATGAAGCAGTTGTAGGACATGGTCTGTGTTGTGTTCTGTTTTGGGAGGAAAATGAGCACGAAGACTTTTCCCTTGTTCACAAGCAGAACACAAGTGATCCTTGGCATATCTAAATTTTGGAAGACCGTCAACTAATTTCTTCTTGGCAAGGTCAGTGATGGTTTTAAAGTTAAGATGAGACAATCGTTTGTGCCATAACCAAGCCTTTGTGGGATGAGCCTTGGAGAGTAAACAAATAGGAGTAGATGCTATCATGCCTTCAAGTGAGATAGTATACAGACTGGTGCCACGTTTCCCTTTCATGAGATCATTCCCTTGAAGATCACGAATAAAGCAAGTTTTCTCCCTGAATGCTACTTCCAAATCTCCATCGCAGAATTGTCCCACGGAGAACAAATTATGACCAAGGCCTTCAACATAGTACACACGGCTGATTTCGATGTTCCCATTAATGTAATCCCCATAGCCCATAATTGCAGCGAAGTGATCATTCCCGAATCTGACCGTTCCGATAAACTTAGCAATGAAGTTCTGAAGAAGTTTGAGATTGCCGGTCATGTGTCGGGAGCACCCGCTATCAACAATCCAAAGGACGATTTGAATCACCTGCATCACAATCATTGGAAACAGGTGGAGAATTGATAACGGTTGGATCCGCTGGGTTAGTTACACAAGAGGTTAGTACTTTAGGTAACCATTTAAAATCAAAAGTGTTCTGTAACCAACGTTGCCAGGTCCAACTAGTCTCTGCCTTTTTCCTAAGGAATGCACTAGGTGACTTTGTAGTCTTGGATTTGGGCTTTTCTATTTTCTCCTCAGAAAGATCTAGTGAGGGCATTCCTAAAATGGACTTTGTACAGGTTTTAAGCCTAGAGGAAGCGCCACTATTTTGTTTCTGTCTCTTAGTCAGCAGAGTTTTAGCAACACATTTTGTATGATCACCAGATAGTATGCTCTTACGACAAAAAACACAAGTAGCATCAACCAAAACATCTTCATTAACATTTAAAGATTCAGCATTTGTTACATCAATCTTAGAACTAGACTCAGATAAGTGCAATTCTATTCCTGATGTTACATTTGTCTTATTCAAACTACTAACTAGAACTTCTTCAGACTGAGATAACTTCATCCTAGGTTTCTTGACGCTATTCTTCCTCTGTTTCTTGTGAGTCTTGGAATGGCTGACCTTAGGTGTGGTTTCTAGTCCTGTGGAAGTACAAGTAGCTGAATTAGTGGTCACCTCAGATGTTTGGGTGTGAGCTTTGTCTATGACATACATCCCTGGGGCAATCTTATGAACATTTGTTTTTCCTGTGTCTAAAACTCTAATTTTCTTCTTCAAATCAATAATGATGTGTTGGAACTCTTGATTTTGAGAATCTAATTTTCGATTGAGGCGGACTGTGTCATTTCGGTTTTGAAGAATGTCATCCAGTTCCTTTTCATTTTCAAACAATTTAATTCGTAAAAAAGCTTTTGTTTCCTTAAACTTTTCAGGAACGTGACTGTTTTGAAATGATAAAGATGCTATAAGATGTTGAAATTTAAGTTCAAAGTCGACACTCTGTTTTTGACACCAGTCAAGCCGTTTTTGAAGATTAAAAGCTTTGTTTTCCACATCATTATTGAGCTGTCGAAGAATCTCATTCTCATGTATCAGATTATCAATCTCCATACGCAACATCTTACTATCCACAGCATGATCATTCACAAGCAAAGCATTACCAGATTCATAGAGCGAATTCATAATCACAGATACCACGTCATAACATAAGACTTTTTCCAAGAGTCGATCATTTTCATTTGCTAAAAATTTCCGTTGATGTTTTTGACATTGAATTTTGTCATCTTTAGCTTTGAAAATGGTTTGCATAGATGCTACTTCCGTTTGTAACTCCTCTTCCCATTTTGTTGCGCATTTCTTCAGATTTCTGACACGAGGAAGAATTTTCTTTTGAAGAATCTCTTTCTTTTCTTTTTGAACAGGAGAAAGAAAAGATGAGATAGGAATTTGAGAACTAAACTCAATTTCACTCTCCAAACGAGAAATGTCGTCCATAAATGTCTGAAAATATCTAAGAACCCGACATTTTGGAGGCATTTGTGGATCAGCAAGATCCTCTGTCAGACAATCTTTGAAATGGACAGCAGTCGTGGAAACAGAAGTTGTAGACGAAGGAGCACTTATGTTTGTGTATGTTAATGTTTGTTCTGGATGGTCCTTAGGAGGGACAAATGATTTGCTCAAATGAGGTCGTGCATTATAATCATAATGTATCTTTGAAAATTTTGTTTGTGAATCTGATCGACCCTCAATCTTTTTTGCAAGAAAATCAGTTTCTTCATCAACAGAGTACATAACAACACGTTTAAAGGAATCATCTAACAGAAATGTTGCATTGTACAACTTAGGATTGTCTTTGAGTGCTTTGTGTAAATTACGGGGTGTGTCACTTCCAAGTGCAAAACTTACTCCTTTAGGACTCGGTTTCACAACATTCTTTTGAATTTGCGTTACAGAATTACCCGTTTTATACACAAGGTTTTGAAATTCTTTGAGTTTGGTTTCCAAATCCAGAATTTGATCAAGATAGGAGTCAACACGTTTCCTAGTGGCTTGCTTTTCTTCAAGAAGATCCTTCTGAGATGTAGAAAGCTCAGATTGAGTTTTTAACAATTCAGAATTTAAAGCATCAATTTGTTTTTTGAATTCAAATTGATCCTTTTCTTTTTGAGAGAGAAGCTCAGCTTTGGCTACGGTTAGCTCACGAACTTGACTTTCTAGATTTTGAACTTTTACATATTCTTGTTGAAAAGCTATTTCAAAACCTTTTTCACGTTTATCTTATTTAAGATATCCCGAAAGTTGTTGTTGGTAGCACTCATTATCCTTTGTTAACAATGCAATTTTATCTTTGAGCTTCTGATTGATGTCATTGCATTTTTCTATTTGTGACTGGGTGGTCAATAACAAGGCCTGTAATTCCGAATCTTGATCAGTCAAAGGATCTGTTTGATCAAGATGATTACAATTATCATCATCAATGGGATCATCAAATGAAACAACGGTATCATCATCATCAAATGATACAACTGTATTGATTTGATCATCGAATGTTGATGAGAATGAATCATGTTGATCAAATGTTTCATTTGTAGATGAAGATGCAGCTGGTAAAGCAATTTCATGGATGAGACATGTAGAATCAGGTACCTGAGAAAGACCATCGGTATCATATACCGGGCCTGACTCGGAGATGTTCATTTCTTGCATATTAGCCATAAGCATGACTGCAGCATTTGCCTCTAAATCTTCCATTTCATCATCTGATTCCACATTAGCCATAAAACTTTGATCATTCTGAGTCAACCTTCCAGCAGCTTTTTCATCTTTGAGTGCCATCAAAAGAGCCTCTTTGTGATAAGCACTGCCCATAGTTCTTGGCTTCGGACAAGCATTTGCCATGTGACCGTTCCCCCCACAATTGTAGCATGTGATAGACGTATTAGCAATGCCTTTCTGACCATTCCCAACATTCGAATTTCCTCTCTGAACATTCCCCATACTATTTCTGTTTGCCCCTGCAGTATTGAACCTATTTCCTCCTGACTGAACCCTTTGAGTACCATATCCACGATTTCCCGAACCATATCTGCCTGAAGACCTGTTTTGAATTTCAACTCTGCCATCATAAACAACTGCCTGATTCCTGGTATTTGAAGATGAACGAAGACGGTTGTTGGATTTGGTGAATCTGCCAAATGCGTTAGCAATCAATCCAAATGCTTCATTAAGTGAATTGAAAGCATCCTCTTCTTCATCAAAATCTGCATTTGAGTACAGCATTGAATCGGTGTTGTTGTATGGAACCAGCTGGTTATCAGAGTATTGTGGAGGTGCTTCATAAGGAATGATTTGATTATGAGGTTGGGGTGGAGGACTTGGTTGAAACGATGAGTGGCCAAATTCCTGGTGTGGTAAAGAGAAGTTAGATTGAGCAACGAGAGCAAGTGAGTTTGATGTTGGTGTTGGTGTGAAACCTCCTCGTGCTGCAATTTCTTTATCCACTTCTGATTGATGTTGTCTGAGGTAATCATACATAAGTCCATATTTGACATCACCAATTTTCTTCGTCTGCCTTACAAAAGTTGCATACTTCTGCCATTCAGGACCAAGACATCCAAGGAATTTGGAGTTGACAGCAATCTTCGGTAACTTTATATCATGACGATCAAGGTCATTGATGATGTTGGTGAAACGGTGGTAGTAAGATTCAATGGTTTCCCCTGGTTCCATGATGAAGTGAGTGTACTCCATGTACAATTTAGACTCAAGATCTTCTTGGTTTAACTCTGTTCCTTCCATGAGAAGATGAACATGTTCCCACATATCTTTGGCTGTCTTTTGAGCATCAATACTTTGATAGATAGGATTGGGAATCCCTTGAAGTATGAAAGACATAGCCAATTGGTTTGCTTCTTGTTGTAATGTTTGCTCAGTTGTGTAGTTTGCAACCGGAATGGGTGTGGATGTTTCTTCTCTCTCTGAAGTTGCTGGAACCACAGTAGCTGGAATAGGATAGGGTCCTTCTTCAATGACCTTCTTGAGATATTGACCATGGGGTTTTTTCAGTTCAACGAATCTGAGGAATCTACTAGCCCATTGCACGTAGTTACCCGGAGTTAGCATTGGTGGAGTTTCTTGACTACCAGCTTCATGACGTGATTGCTGACTACTAATTGCCTCACACATTTTGTTAAACCAATGAGGTTCTCTGGAGTAGGAAGAATAATTCTGCAGTTGTTGATTCTGTTGCATGATCTGTTGTGGGGACACTTGTGGTGGAGAGAGAAATTGATGTTGTTGTACGAATGCTTGTTGTTGTTGATACTGAGGGTGAAATTGCTGTTGTTGTTGTGGATGTTGCTGTAGCTGGTAGTAGTAATTGAAATGAGGTGGTTGAGACATTTTGTTGGATCTTTAGATAATTAAGATGTGTTTTAAGAGTTATGATGTTTGATTTGTAAGTTTACTTAATGTTCTTAGTCCAATTGCGAGAAACACTGTTTGAATTGCGAGAGATTCTGAATTGCGATAGAGGTTGTCCAATTGCGAGAGACTTGAGTAAATCCGAGAGATTTCTCCAAATGCGATAGAAAATTGTAATTGCGAGAAACAATGTCAATTGCGATAGAACTTAGCAATTGCGAGAGATAATTCTGAATTGCGAAAGATCAAGCAATTTCGAAAGATTTTTCAAAATTACAATTTCGATCACGTTCTCAAACTTTTATACAAAAGATGAGAATAATTCCAAGTCGAGGTAGTTTCACAATCTTTTACAAAGAAGGAAACACCGAGTACCAAATCCGAAGAATCCGATGAATTGCGAGAAATCCTTAAACCAGTCCAATTGCGAGAAACCCTTAAACTAGCAATTCCGAGAAACCCTTGTTACCAAATGCAAGAAACCCTTGAATTGTTGCAGACCAATTGCGAGAAACCCTTCTTCTTCGAATTTCAACCCAGAACGTTGTAAGATGATGAAAAACGTAAATCTAATGATTATTAACGATTCAAACAAACGAATTTGCACCAAATTTTACTACGTTAATCTTGAAAAAACGAAGATTGAATGAAAAGGATTTAAACAACGATTTGCAAAACTCACTTTTTTCACAATTTTGACGCAAACGAACTACAAAACTTACGTAAACTTTAAAAAACCAAATGTAAATACGATTAGATCTACTACTTAAAACACGACTCTTAACTACCTTTGGCGTATGATACCACTTGTAGGTCACTATAATGATCTCAACACCACACACGAACTACTACTTGTCTTAGATATTAAGCTACGTATGGAAATGTAATAAGCTAAATACGATAAGGTAAATAAGAGAAATAAGAAGAGAAGAATAAGATGGAAGGTTTTCACTAATTCGATTCACACACAAGCATAGCTTCCGCACTTACAATAGAAAACCAACAATGAAAATGAATCCCTTGCCTTGTATTTATAGGCAATGGGAGGAGGAATAATTCTAGGAATATTCCTTCACATGGGATAAGAATAAACTAGCACATGTGACCGGTTCATGGACTACTAATGAACCGGTCCAAATTTACAAACAATATAGTCCTAATAAATGTGCAACATTATAAATGAACAAGACTTGTATATATATAAAAACGTATTCCTAACAATATGTTACCTTTGGAGGAGGTATCGGTGGCAAGATTACTGGTAAAGGTACTCTTAAAACTGGTAAATTAGATTTTGAAAATGTGTACTATGTGCAAGAGCTAAAGTATAATCTTTTTAGTGTCTCACAAATGTGTGACAAAAAGAACAAAGTTCTTTTTACTGACACTGAATGTCTTGTACTTTCTTCTGATTTTAAGATGCCTGATGAAATTCAAGTACTTCTTAAAATTCCAAGAAAGGGCAACATGTACAGTGTTGATATGAAGAAGATTGTTCCTAAAGAGGCACTTACTTGTCTAGTTGCAAAGGCCACATTGGATGAATCTATGAAATGACATAGGAGGCTTGGTCACATAAATTTCAAAACCATAAATAAGATTGTTAAGAATGGTTTGGTAAGATGTTCACCTCAAAAACGATTTGAAAATGACCAAACATGCATTGCATGTCTTAAAGGCAAAAAACACAAAGCCACTTGTAAGCCCAAAACTTTTAACTCTATTGATCAATCATTGTTTATGCTTCATATGGACTTATTTGGACCTACTTCTGTTAGTAGTATGATCCATAAAAGATATTGTCTAGCTATTACTGATGACTATAGTAGATTTATATGGGTTTTCTTTTTAGGTTCTAAGGATGAGACTTCTAGCATTCTTAAAACATTCATTACAGTGATAGAAAACCTAGTAAGCAAGAAAGTAAAAGTCATTAGATGTGATAATGGGACTGAGTTTAATAATAGAGTTATGGACGACTTCTGCAAGGAAAAAGGTATTAGGAGAGAATTTAGTGTTGCAAGAACTCCTCAGCAGAATGGAGTAGCTGAGAGGAGAAATAGAACACTCATAGAAGCTGCTAGAACCATGTTAGCCGACTCTAAGTTGCCTATCACTTTTTGGGCTGAAGCAGTTAATACTGCTTGCTATGTTCAAAATAGGGTTTTGGTTGTCAAATCTCACAATAAGACATCATATGAACTTTTTAGAGGTAGAACTCCTGCAATAGGATTTCTTAGACCTTTTGGATGTCATGTGACAATTCTGAATACCTTAGACCATCTAGGAAAGTTTGATGGTAAAGCAGATGAAGGATTTTTAGTTGGATATTCTCTTAATAGCAAATCTTTTAGAGTATACAACTCAAGAACTAGAAGAGTAGAGGAAAACCTGCATGTGGAATTTTTAGAGAATAAATCCAATGTAGCAGGTCAAGGTCCTAATTGGCTATTTGATCTTGAGTCACTAACCCATTCTATGAATTATGTGCCTTTTGTTGTTGAAACTAATGAATTTTCAGGTTCAAAAGGAGATGAAACAACAGATGAGGCAGGGTTAAACAAAGAGAAAGATCAAGATTCTGTATGGATGCCAATAAGTGCCAGTGTGGCTTCAACTTCAATAAATGATGAACCTTCTTCTGATAAAGCTAAAGAAGGGATTGAAGATGAAAACAAGGAAGATGGAACAAAGGAACAAGAGAATGTTTCTACTGATGATAGTACTGCTGAGACAGAGCATTCTACTGCTAGGCTTAATTTTTCTACTGCTGAGCCAAGTGTTTCTACTGCTGGCCCATCAGAAACACATGAAGCAGAATTCTCAGAAGAAGAGGTGGATTTCAACAATCTCCCATCTAACTATCAAGTTCCTTCTACACCACACACAAGGATTCACAAAGTCCACTCCCTGGACAATGTGATTGGAGATGTACAATCAGGGGTGAAGACAAGGCAACAACTATTGTCTTCAGACCAACAAGGGCTTCTTGATGCCCTTTATGCTTCAAAGCAGCATGAGTTTGCAAACTCTTGCTTGTTTGTATGTTTTCTATCACAAGCAGAACCAAAGAATGTTCTTAAAGCCCTAGATGATTCAAGCTGGGTAGAAGCTATGCAAAAAGAGCTTATTCAGTTCAAGATTCAGAAGGTATGTGTGCTAGTTGATTTACCCAAGGGTGTAAGGGTAATTGGCACTAGATGGGTTTTCAGAAATAAAAGGGATGAAAGGGGCATAGTGATTAGGAATAAGGCTAGATTAGTAGCCCAAGGGTACACACAAGAAGAAGGGATAGACTATGAAGAGGGTTTTGCTCCAGTAGTAAGGATTGAAGCTATTAGGTTATTTTTGGCTTATGCTTCATTTATAGGCTTCACAGTTTATCAAATGGATGTCAAGAGCGCATTTTTATATGGTACTATTGAAGAGGAGGTATATATCTCACAACCTCCAGGGTCTACTGACCCAGATCATCCAGACAAAGTGTACAAGGTAGTTAAGGCTCTTTATGGCCTTCATCAGGCACCAAGAGCATGGTATGAAACACTGGCTTCCTACTTAATAGAAAATGGATTTCAAAGAGGCAAGATTGATCAGACATTATTCATCAAGAAGCACAAGAATGATCTTTTGTTAGTGCAGGTGTATATAGATGATATCATCTTTGGATCTACAAGGAAGGAGATGTGTTTGGAGTTTGAGAAACTTATGCATGATAAGTTTCAGATGAGTTCCATGGGGGAACTTACATTCTTTTTGGGTCTGCAAGTTAAGCAATCAAGTGAAGGCATATTTATCAGCCAAGATAAATATGTTGCCGAGATACTAAGAAAATTTCAATTTGCTTATTCAAAAGTAGCAAGCACACTAATGGACTCTGAGAAGCCACTTCTTAAAGATTTAGATGGAGAAAAAGTAGATGTACACACATATAGATCTATGACAGGCTCTTTGATGTATCTCACATCATCAAGACCTGATATCATTTTCTCTGTTTGTGCTTGTGTAAGATTTCAAGTAACTCCAAAGGTTTCTCACCTCATAGCTGTCAAGAGGATTTTTAGATATCTCAAGGGTCAACGTAGGTTGGGTCTATGGTATTCTAGAGAATCACCTTTTGACTTGGTAGCATTTTCAGATAGTGATTATGCAGGTGCAAGCTTGGACAGAAAGTCAACAACTGGAGGATGTCAAATCCTTGGGTGTAGACTTATCTCATGCAGTGTAAGAAGCAAACAATTGTGGCTACTTCAACAACTGAAGCTGAATATGTAGCTGCTGCAAGTTGTTGTGGTCAAGTCCTATGGCTTCAAAACCAACTTCTTGATTATGGGTACAATTTCATGAACACTGTCATACATATTGATAATAGTAGTACAATTTGCATCATTAAAAATCCAGTGCAACACTCTAAAACAAAACACATTGAAATTAGACATCATTTTATTAGAGACTGCAATGAGAAAAAGTTGATTCAAGTTCTTAAAATTGATTCTGATCACAACTTTGCAGATCTTCTTACAAAAGCTTTTGATGTTGGAAGATTTCAGTACTTGGTAGCAAGTATTGGAATGCTTAATCCTCAATGATTTTAAACTCTGTGTTTTTGTATATACATTTTTGTTTGTACTGCTAGCCTTGTTAATTATTACTGTTACTGAAAAGTTTGTACTGCTAGTACAAATTTTGTTTGTTAAGTTCATACTGTTAGTCATATGATTCTACTGCTATAAGACAAATGTTTTGCATTTTGTTTCTTGGTTTTGGACTAACAATTTCAGGTATGAACATTGAGCATAAAGGAAGTTTCAAGTGAAATGGAAGCAGCAGAATGATTATACTAGTTGCTGACATAATAGGTTTATGATGGACTGAGTTTGGGAATTCATTAACAAAGGTTTACACCTAAGTTAATTGATTCTTTAAAACTTCTTTCTTGAAACCTGATTATGATGTTTCACATTGACTTAATGACTCAGTTGGTCAGATAGTAACTGACACAACTCACTTTCTATCATTTTATACTTTAATTAGTATAATGAGCAAGTCTAAGGACATCTGATAGAAAGAACAGCTAGCAAAAGTGAATCTAACACTTGTGTTAGAGATAACAATTGCTATGAGCTGGAAAACCTGTCAAGAAAGCCCTTTGAATGGGTTTATCCTTACACATGAAGTTATTTATAACTGAAATCATTGGTTCTCACACAACCAGAGGTTAAGTTAAACCGAATTCTTGAGTAAGTTTCTGTTATACACTTAATCCCTTCAAAAAGGTTGTAGGCAGTATGATTTTTCAATCATAAAATCAAGTTCATACTGCTAAGTCAAAAGTTTCTTAAAATGGATTTTCAAAATGGCTCAGAAAAACCATCAAATGATGGACAATGAGTTAAAGCCCCATGACTCACCACTCATAGGAGTTAACATACCTAGAAGTGATGAGGGCAGCAATTTAAACTCTTAAGGAATTGATGGCCAACATGTACACCATTGTCTGAAAATCATGTTCTAATTGGTAGATCACATGATGGTGAGAGATCTTCCAAACAGGGGAGGAAATATTTTGGTACATGGTGAGAGATCTTCCAATCTCAGGGGAGGAAGATTAACCAATAAGGGAAGAAAAGATTGTGGTTGTGTATGCTCAGAACAGGGGAGAAATTGATCAAGTAGTTGTTGTATCTCCTCCTACAATGGAAAAGACAAGAGCATACAAGATGATGATGTCAGCTTTTTGAGAAGCTAACATGTCTTATTATTCAGCCAATAATAAGAACAAGCATTCAATTGATGGATGTTGGGAATAAACTTTTTCAGTTGATGGATACTGGGAATAAGCACTTCAAATGAAAAAAGTTCAAATGAAGATTCTGGAGTATTATAAATATTCAGAAGGGATGAAACATTCAAATGGAGAAAGTTCTATCTATGAGCTTTCAGTTTCAATTTCAGTTCACTACGTTTGTTCATCACTTGCAAAGGCATGCTGAAAAATGATTTGACTTCTTGGAACAAGCATCCAAGGTATACACAGCACCATTGCCTCTTATAATTCCTCCATCCAAGGAAATTGCACCATATTTTATTCAAAGTACTGCTATTGTTCAAGACAAAGAAAGATGATGTTATTGCTGAAAAAGATTCACAGAAGGTAGATGAGCTAGACAGAAAGATACTTAATCTTGAAGAACAGAAGAAAAGCTCAGATCAAGAGTCTGACTATGAAGTGTTTGAAAGATCCTCACAATCAAAATTTAATTCAGAAGAAACATGTTGATTAGGGAATCACATGTTTAGGGGAGGATTGTTGGGAATTAAATGTTCTGAAGATTAGTATTGGGAATTAAACGTTTACAAGGTTAGTTCTGCTCAAAGAAATATACTAAGTATCATTCTACTGCTAGTGTATTTCATTCTACTGCTAGTGTTAGAGATTCTGCTGCCGCAAGCATTCTACTGCTAGTGCAACAGGTACTGCTGTTGAAGAGATAAGTGTCGCGTATTCTACTGCTAGATGGATAAGTATACAAAGATATTTTGTGTATAAAAGTCAAAGATATACGGTAGATAATATCTTTGATAGATGTTCAGTCAACAAGTTGTGTACACAGATACAAGTTGTATCTTAAGGACTGACACACTCAAGCAAAACAAGTAGTTCGACAAGACTTATCATTAATTGTAAAGATCACCATAGTTGTATAAAAGGAAGATCTTATCTTAGTTACATGGGTGTGAATTTGTGCTTTATGTAACTATTAGAAAAACTAACTAAGTTGATAGAACAAAAATAGAAAATAGTTTTTCTTTGTAATAGAGATTCAAGGTTTTGTAACCCTAGTGATAGTGAAGATCACTCGTATTATTCTCAAATAATATTGAATCGCTTGGTGTTAACATTCATTTTTCATTATCAAATTCAACAACCACCACTGTTCCATTTCCAATAATCAAATAACCTTCTAAGTGTGGTTAAGTAGATTCCGCATACTTAATCATATTCACTCAAAGTATCTCATACACTCGTTATAAAGGACTAACATCCTATTAAGTGTATCGAATCCTCTCACAAAACACTTGAGTTCTCCATGTGTTCTTCCTTTGATAAAAAGAATGGATCACTTGCATGAATATAAAAAGAATGGATCACTTGCATGAATATAAAACAAGATAATGATAAAAGAAAATGTGTGTATGAGAATGTTATGTAATGCTAGAAAAATGTTTGCAATGGGTGTGGAAAAATGAAAGCAAAAGGCTTGTTTAAATAGGCAAATGAGAACTTGGACCAGACATCAATGGATCCACAAATCCGTGCAGGGGATCTGTTGGATATGCAGGATCCGTGGGTCCTGCGCTACTAAAAATCTGGTCGTTTTGAATGGTCATTCAACTCTAGTTTAGAATTTCTCATATCTAAAATGCATTGGGAAGACCTTAGGCAAAGCATGTTTGATGTTTGCCTAAAGTGTTAAACGCACCAAGCCTAAAAATGGTTAATAATGATTTTTATACAAAAACACAAACGATGCTTTCCTTTTATTGCAAGAATGGCTAATTCACTTTTCCATGAAAGATCAAGTTTGAATAACTTCCTTAAGAGGAAGATTCTTGCTAGTTAGAAAAGGAATTCTATAAAACACTTTACTAAAATGAAAGTAAATAAAATTATGAGAATGTTTTATAAAATAATGTAAGGTTTTATAATATGATGCAAGAGTACCTGCTTGAGTTAGCGCAAGCGGCTCGTAAGACCAAGGAGTTAGCCACCTTCCGGGTGAGAGGAAAGCATTGTGTATGATAAGAATTTCTTTGATCATTAACAAGTTTTAGAGATTCATATTCATATCTTGAGTGATTTTCGCCAGAGGATAACTATGTCCATGTTACTGTAAACTTTTACTTGATACGCTTTTATATTTGCCATTAACGAAACGTAAAAAAATGGGTAAATTGAAATAACATTTGTATGCGATAATTTGTATTAAAATGTTGTTTGTTCATTCAAATGCACGAATCAGACGTAGTTCAGTGATTATATATCCAAAATAAAATATAAAGAAAATGATGTGAGTTATTTTAATGACTATGTAAAACATGAAGATTGAGTGACCAATCTTAGTCACTCAACAACTATTTCCAACTCTTAACACCCCCCCCCCCCTCCTCTTTTTTAAATTTTAACTAAAATCTACTTTCATTCTTTTTTTTAGAAAATAATATATCTCAAAAATCATTAGTCCTTAGGCATACCAAAATACATGATTATGACAAACATTTAGTTATCTTTCATTTGAGAGGCACTTTTACATAATTTCAACAAACAATTGTTTTTCTTTTTGAGTTTTTCTGTACAGAAGTTTGCATGATATAACACATGTGATATACCACTAACTTATAAATTCTAACACTCAACATGCTGTCATAAAATGAGCAGAAGTATTAGTGCAGAACTTCGAATGATTCACTTTTTTTTTTTTTTTTTTTTTTGCATTTAAAAATAAAAATCTTTAACTTTCCAACCATATATCACACATAATTTACGAACTTTCAAATCATTACAGTTTATTAATAAAAGTTGAAGAAAATATATGATTGTTTTTATATTCAAACTCGCTTGCTATATAACAATCATATAATACCAGTTTGTAGATTCGAATAAACAACATACTGTTCTAAAATGGGAATAAGTATTATTTTCTGGTGCAAAAAGAGGGTGAATCTTTTAGAGTTGTATATAAATATACTTATGCCCATTTAACAACAACATAATGAGTGTTCGAAGTTACAAATTAGTGTTATATCACATGTGATTGAAGTTTTAAATATGTTTGAATATCATTTATTTTTAATTTTTTATTTTCAACAACTTCTATTAATTAACCGTATTAATTTAGAGGTTCAAATTTTATATTTAATATATGGTTTAAAAAAACTAAGTATGTGTATTATTCAATGCAAAAAATGATGAATCTTTTGGAGTTTTATACAAATGATTATACTCATTTTAAAATAACATGTTGAGTGTTCGAACTTATAAATTATTATTATAACATATGTGATACATCAAACGAGTTTGATTACAGAAAAATTCTTCCTTTTTTCCGAATTTTATAAATAAACTGTTTTGATTTTGAGGTTTAAAAATTATGTTCAATATATGATTTGAAAGCTAAAGATGTGTAATTTTAAGTTCCAAAAAAGATAATCAATTGGAGTTTTACACAAATATTTATGCTCATTTTACGACAATATGTTAAGTGTTCGAATTACAGATTAGTTTTATATCACGTGTGATATATCAAGCAAAATAATGTAAAAATAATAATAAAAAAAAATTGTTGAAAGCATATGAAAATGACTTTCAATTGAAAGATAATTAAATGCTTATCACAACGATGTAATTTATGTAGTTAGCAATTTACGGTTCTTGAGGAATCTAAGTTTTTTAAAAGGGCTAATCACAAAAAAAAAACATCGTACTTGCAACTATATCTTTTTATGTGTATCGAACAATTTTTTTTTTTTTTTTTTTTTTTTTTTTTTTTTTTTGCTTATGTGTGTATTAAACTACCATTTTTGTCTTTATATGTGTACTTTATGACCATTTTGCCCCTCCCGGCTTTATAAAATGAGGGGCAAAATGGTCATAAAGTACACACATAAAGACAAAAATAGTAGTTTAATACACACATAAGCAAATTTTTTAATATGTTACAAATGAAAAGATATAGTGTCAAATATGATTTTTTTTTGTGATTAGCCATTTTTAAAAAGTGTAAAATGAGTTTTAAATAAAAATATCAATTAACACAATTTTTTTTTTTTTTTCCTTTTTTTTTTCAATTTTTTATGAAATGAGTTGCTGAAATCTGTCCATGTAAAAAATATATTCGTCGATAAATGATGTTTTCTCTAAACAGAGATATCATTTTATATTTTTGATGATCGAGTCAGAACAGAGTTGTGTACTAATAGAAGTAAGTATAACTGTTATCAGAATAAATAGCGTATGCTCACTAATTCAATTGTGTTTGTTTCATTCACGCAAATTAATTCTAGTTTATGTTATCTAATACGATATATCTTAAGTTACTTCGCTCACAATCACATTGTTATATGTTCATATACGTATACTTTTATACGGCCTGCATTATGATTTGGCCATGCACACAAGTCGCATGTAAAGTCGATGTTTCAGCTTATAGGTTGCATCCATAGAACCATTATTCAAAAGCCCATACTCGAAATCTTATTTCATCAAACATAGACCCAAATAACTTAATTTTACACCATTCCCTTTGTTATCATTTAATTTGCCGTGTCAAACTTAAAGAACACATAATATTACCTTTCAACATCTACCAACAATCGAATTACTTGAAAATTCAATTATTGTAGGCTTAGAATTTTTCTATAGACAAACAAAATTGAATGATAGGACATATTTGAAAGTCTAAAAGACTCACGACTTAAGTGTGCCGTGGGCCTAAGCCCCACGCTATCCAAACATACAACACGTCACCTTATCTTTAATGTTAAAAGAGATTACCATCCAATGTTAAGGGCAGTTTGGTTGGGCACTATGGAATGAAAGAATGAAATTGTTGAAAACAATTGTTTGTTTCGAGATTTGGGTACCGAAATAGTAAATTATACCTTATTTGACAAAACCCTTCTACCCCTTTTCTTTTCTGACAATTCCACCGGTATTTCTGACTTTTGGGGCCCTCTTGGTTTCTTAGCCACACGAATGTGTACCTTTCTTTTATTATTTCATTTTTTTTTTCTATTTTTAAATAAGTTGTTAATTTTTTATATAATATTTAGTTTAAAAATTAAATTTATTTATATATAATAATATATTTTCTCTCTTCTACTTTTTTCTCAAATATTTCCCACATCTTTCAAACCTTTCCCAAATCCGAATCCAATTCTATTCCCACTTACGAACCAAACGCACCCTTAAAAGACATTACTATTACTATTGGTGTATTCGCATAATCGCGGCAAAAGTTAAATATAAATCTCATATTTGTTATACATCAAATGATGCAATTTTAACAATTTTTTTTTTTTATCAAAACGAAAAATATAAACTTTCATTTTTTTTTTAAATTAAATATCTCGTAAACCGTTAATCGTTACGTGAAAAAAATCATACTATCGCGACGAGAATTAAATTTTCTTTTTATAGACATGCATTATTATATACTTTCGACGAATTTTTTTTTTCAAAATTTTCGCCCAGAAAAATCACACGTGATTTGTAAAAATCACATGTGATTTGTAAAAATCACATGTGATTTGATTTTTACGAATCACATGTAACTTTTACAAATCACATGTGATTTTTACAAATCATATGTGATTTTTCTGGGCGAAATTTTTTTTAAAAAAAAGTTCGTCGAAAGTATAGAAAAATGCATATTTATAGATGGATAATTTAATTATCGTCGCGATGTTGTATTTTTTGTAGCTTGAGTATTTATCGTTTGCAATGTTTAAAAAAAAGGGTGAAAATTGTTTTTTATTAATAGAAAAAATTACACGGATGGTCCCTGTGGTTTACACCAACTTCAAGTTTGGGTGCTATTGCGTTTTAATTACGCCAGACATACCTAATTTGGCAAACGTTTAACGCGTTTGGTCCCTAATTTGGATGGACGTTATCTTTCTCCGTTAAGTGTTTGCATCGTTAGTCCCTCCGTTAGTATTTTTCGCATCGTTAGTCCTTATTTTATAAACTAACCGTTGACCACGTTTTTTTTGCTTATGTGTCACTTTGACCCATGTTTTCGTCCGACTTTTTACGTTTTCGTCCGATTCTTTACGTTTTTGTCCGATTCTTTACGTTTTCTTCTGATTCTTTACGTTTTCGTCCGATTCTTTACGTTTTCATCTATTTTTTTACGTTTTCGTCTGAATTTTTACGTTTTCGTCCGATTCTTTACGTTTTCGTCCGATTTTTTACATTTTCGTCTGATTCTTTACGTTTTCGTCCATCTCCAAACGTTTTCGTCTGACTTTTTACGTTTTCGTCCGATTCTTTACGTTTTCGTCTGTTTTTTTACGTTTTCGTCTGAATTTTTACGTTTTCGTCCGATTCTTTACGTTTTCGTCTGATTCTTTACGTTTTCGTCCGATTCTTTGCATTTTCTTCCGATTTTTTACGTTTTCGTCTGATTCTTTTCGTTTTCATCCATCTCCTAAGGTTTTCGTTCGATTTTTTATGTTTTCTTCTAAATTTTTACGTTTTCGTTTGATTTTTTTACGTTTTTCGTCTGAATTTTTACGTTTTCGTCCGATTCTTTACGTTTTCATTCGATTCTTTAGGTTTTCGTCTGTTTTTTTACGTTTTCGTCTGACTTTTTACGTTTTCGTCCGATTCTTTACGTTTTCAAAAAATTAATTTTTCTAAAAAAATTAATTTCAAAAAAAAAATTTGTAAAAAAATTAAATTCGAAAAAAAAGTAATTTTTCTAAAAAAATTAATTTCGAAAAAAAAATTAATTTTTCTAAAAAAATTAAATAAAAAAAAATAATTTTTGTAAAAAAAAATCGGACGAAAACGTAAGGAGACAGACGAAAACGTAAAGAATCGAACGAAAACGTAAAAATTCAGACGAAAACGTAAAAAAATAGACGAAAACGTAAAGAATCGGACGAAAACGTAAAGAATCAGACGAAAACGTAAAGAATCGGACGAAAACGTAAAAAGTCGGACGAAAACGTAAAGAATCGGACGAAAACATGGGTCAAAGTGACACATAAGCAAAAAAAACGTGGTCAACGGTTAGTTTATAAAATAAGGACTAACGATGCAAAAAATACTAACGGAGGGACTAACGATGCAAACACTTAACGGAGAAAGATAACGCCCATCCAAATTAGGGACCAAACGCGTTAAACGTTTGCCAAATTAGGTATGTCTGGCGTAATTAAAATGCAATAGCACCCAAACTTGAAATTGGTGTAAACCACTGGACCATCCGTGTAATTTTTTCTTATTAATATAAATGAAAAATGGATAGATAAGATTAGTTATTTTGATATATGACAAATATGAGATCTATATTGATCTCAAACTTTTCGCATGTTATGATGATGATTACTTTGTGTTTAAAATTTCTGACAATTGAGTTATGTATTCTGATTGTAATCTTCCTGCGACAATAATTTTTTTTTCGAGCAATGATTTTTATTTTTCTAAACAAATAGATAGTTCTATCTCTATTATATCTATATATTAAAAAGCGTGTTCTGTAGCACGCGTACTGTAGTTTCTACAGTGCAAATTGTGTGTGTTTCTACAGTAGCTACAGTGCTACTGCTACAGTACCAGTAGTACTGTAGCTACAGTATTTTTTTTTTTTTTTTTTTTTTAAAAAGTTATCTACCAAAAAATATATTTCACAATTGGCAAAAAATACCCCGAAAATTGACAGCTCTTTGCAAAAGTAGTCCTTTTAAAAAAAATCTGTTTAAAAAATGGCAAAAAATACCCCTAAAATTCATGGCTCTTTGCAAAAGGAGTCCTTTATCAAAAAATCCGTTTCGCATCAAAATACGACAAAACACGTATAGCATAAAAATTATAAGCAACACACCCGCGCAACGCGCGGGCTCCCATCTCGTTTCTATTATATATAAAGTGAGTGACAATTGTAAAATTACTATCCTACCCTCACTCTTATTTTTTTAATATTACACTTGGCATTTATATAATTTCATTACATGACCACTTAGGCTGGGCACACTCGTCGGTTGAGTGTGATCGGTCGACCGATATTTTGGTCTGTCGAGCCCACTGTGGCATGGTCGGTCACCTTCGGTCGTCGGTCGAGCATAGGAGAGAAGGGTCGTTTTTTCGACCGATATTCACACTCACAAAAATCCAAAAAAATCTTACCGTTTGCTAATTTATTTTATTTTATTTTATTTTTTTAATAACTTTACCACTTTACAACCTTATAAATACCAACCTCAAACACACTTCTAAACACACAATTTCAAACACGATTCAAACAACTTCTCATCCATATTCATCATGTCAAAAAAAAAAAAAAAAAAAAACTCCCACATCAAAAAACCGACAATCCCGACTACACCAAAATGCCCTGGATTTGAATTTCTCTCCAGATCCACCGTTTCAATTAACCGGGATAACACCACCACCAAATCAAAGAATTCGGTTTCGTCCACCCGCTTTTGAATATCCAACACAACAACCATAACCGAATCAACAACAAAACCCGTTTTACGTTAATCGTCCATATGTAAATCCGTATCGTCCTATTAAGAATACAAATATTCATATGAAGACTCGGTCACCCCGAGTATCAGTTAGTATTAAATAGCTCGTAGGATTATTGGTAATATTAGTAATAGTTTAGTTATTAAAGTAATCGTGGAGTGGGTCGGGTCTTTACCCACTGTCAGCTCACTCCACAGCCCACACGAGGCACTTATGTTAGTAACTATAAATACCCCTCTCCACCTAGGGAGAGGGTTGGAACTTCTCACAATATCAATCTAACCTCTTCACTTTCTCTCTCTAAAGTTCCCAACTCTCTTTCTCTCTCTAAAACTCTCTTAATCTATTCGGCCAAAATCTCACTTTGTATGTGTTATATGTTATGAATATGCTACAATTGGTATCAAGAGCCATGGTCAGGTTCTAGTTATTGCATATTCACGGATTTGTGTTGAGATTTTGGTACTTTTGTGTTATTTTTGTGGGTCGCATAGTTTAGCCAAGAAAATCATTGGTTTAGCTTTGTTTGTGGTTCAAATCGTTAAAACTTAGTACTTTTGTGTTCACATAGTTCTCTAGTTTAGTTTCTTGGCAATCTACGGTTGATTTGGTGTGTTTCGTGGAAGATTTAAGGATTTTTTTCACTGCGGTTTGAGTTTCTGACGCGCATTCTTCGCTGCGGTTTGCCTCTCGATAAAGGTTTCTTGTTTGGGGTTTGTGCTAGTTTGGGAAATTTCTGACTGCGGTTTGGTGATTATCGGGTTTGCGGTTTGGCATTTAACCTAAAAAGGGAAATGCGACAAAAGGTACTGAAAGTGACGTGTTTGTCCTTTGCTACTGCGGTTTGTATGTTCTTTTCCGTTTGCGGTTTGTCGTTTAGTAGTTGCGGTTTGACCAGTCCTGCGGTTTGACCAGTCTTGCGGTTTGACCAAGGTGTTGCGGCTTGACTCTTTGCGGTTTAGGTCTTTGCGGTTTGACTCTTTGCGGTTTAGATCTTTTGCGGTTTGACTCTTTGCGGTTTGGTCTTTGCGGTTTGATTCCTTGCGGTTTAGGTCTTTGCGGTTTGACTCTTTGCGGTTTAGATCTTTTGCGGTTTGACTCTTTGCGGTTTGATTCCTTGTGGTTTAGATCTTTTTTGGTTTGACTCTTTTCGGTTTGACTCTTTGCGGTTTAGGTCTTTGCAGTTTGACTCTTTGCGGTTTAGGTCTAAACGTTGCGGTTTGTGTGACTGCGGTTTGATACTGAAGTAATACTTTTAGCTGCGGTTCGACTCAAGTAATCCAATCACGGTTTATTCTTGATTTTAGAAAATCCTGCGAAAGATTCGGTTTCTCGGTTTAAATCAAAGAATTGTAAAATCCCGTATACATTATGGCTAGCATAGCAAGCACTGCTTCAGATGACATTCAAGCTGCCGGGTCCGATACCCGCCCTCCTATGCTTGATAGGACGGATTATGAGTCGTGGGCACAACGAATTCGACTCTACTGCTTGGGAAAAGAGAATGGAGTTAATATTCTCAAATCCATTGATGAAGGACCGTTTCAGATGGGCACCACGAGAGATACTATTACTACCGATGAGAATGGAGCCGTCACACTTGGAATTGACAGGCCACGTACTTACAATGATCTTAATGAGGAAGAAAAGAAGCGGTATGATGCTGACATCCGAGCTTCCAATATTGTAATTCAAGGCCTGCCCAAAGATGTTTACAAACTCATCAACTTCAACACTGAAGCCAAAGCTGTTTGGGACAATGTCAAAATGCTTCTGGCTGGATCAGAATTAACAAAAGAAGATCGTGAGTCGCAACTGTATGATGAGTTTGAGCATTTCAAGATGAACCCTGGAGAAAACATCACTTATTACTATGTGAGGTTTCATAAGCTGGTAAACGACATGAGAATCATCAGAATGACTATGCCAAACATCCAACTCAATTCCAAGTTCGTGAACAACATGTCACCTGAATGGGACAGATTTGTCACTGCAGTCAAGCTCAACAAAGGTTTGAGGCAGACCAATTATGAACAGCTATATGCTTATCTTCAACAACATGAAAAGCATGCTGTTTATGATCGTCTACTCAGGGAGAAACTCAATCCAACAACAACCAATGATCCACTCGCATTGATTTCAACTGTTCAGCCGTACAATCAACCACAACTTGATCAAGCATATCATCATCCCGTCTCATCGCAGAATCAAACATTATTTTCTCAATCATCGATGCACCCACAACCTACTATGAACCCTCAACTGGATTCAGGGTATTCTCTCACTGATCAGAGGATTGATGATCTTTCCAATCAAGTCTCCTTGCTTGTTCAACAGTTCCGAGCAACACTCCCTCAAACCAACAATCAACTTCGTACTTCCTCAAACCCACGCAACCAAGTAACTGTGGAAGATGGAAGAATTATTGTTCAGAATGTTTGATGCGCGTGATGTGTCGTTGCGGTTTAGCAGTTTTAATGCCTACTCAAGTTTTAAATTTATATTTAGCCGACTTATCAATAACACACACACTTAACGAGCAGTGTACCCGGTCAGTATGAATATAATGGTAAGTAGAGTGTCGATCACTAAGAGTGGAACGTATTATCTAGTTATTCTAATCAGTATTTTAATATCCTAACGCAAGGGGGTTTCAGCCTGAGAGACTGGCACGATTTGTTTGCAATTAAATAATAAAATAAACCAATAGGCACGAATCAGCAAGTAGCACACACGTACACAGATAAATACTCGAGACAATAAGAGGGCTGTCCTTATGATTAAGTAGATTGTCACTTGTTTTATTGATAGCTTTATATGAAGTGTATGTAGTTAACCCTTTCTCGTTGGTCCTAATCTTATCGGCGAGTAAACCCTTAATGATTACTTATGTCTAAAAGTTATTCCTAAGTGATCAATTTAGTAATAACCGTGGGAGCCACATTATTTTCCGCAGTCAAATGCCCGCAAGCCACTAATAAACACAGAGGTAATCAATGCACTAATAAGTAGTAACCAAAGACATCAACATATAAACTTTAATTGATGGGAAAGCAAGTATTAAAGGGAGTGCAATCTTTCGTTGTCACATTACACAAGCACCAATCCTGATGAATTAAAGTTTGCTAACACAATAAAACAAAACTACTTAATGAATTAAACACATGCAGCACCTTCTTACAGCTCTTGTATCTTTGATTTGGGTGTGTCTTGTGCTGCCTCCTTGACTGAATTCGTCCTAGGGTTCTGCTGGTTCGGTCTTCGAAACTAAAATATTGCACACGAAATTCGTCTGGCCTTGGGGTATTTATAGTTTCTGTCTGAGGGAAGATGCGGCGCATCTATTAAGTAGATGCGGCGCATTGACTTAACTTCGCGTGGGGTCCAAGATTATAATATTCAGGAATATTCGTACACCGCCAGAAGATGCGGCGTAACTCCATGATTAGATGCGGCGCATGTCCTCTTGTATCTTGGATTGTATCTGGTGATATCTTGATAGAGATGCGGCGCATGTCATGAATGAGATGCGGCGCATCTGGAGCAGATTAGTCTTGATCTTCTTCATTTCAGTAGACTCTTAACTTCTTGCACGTTTTGCTCCATAATCAGTCCAAAATCGCTAAGTTTCACCAAATGCTTGTTTTTACCTGAGAATTACAAAAGTAAACGATTAAGTATCAATCCTCATACATAATATAGTAAAACAAGTCAAATTAATAGGATAAATGATAGTAATAAAATGTACTTATTTGAGTTCATCAATGTTCAAGGAAGACAAAATGTAAATCCAAGGAATGTTGGTAAGGGGAATATTCAAAACAGAGGTGGAAATGTCAACCAAGGACAAGGAAGGCAAGCAAAGTGTTACAACTGTGGTGGGTTGGGACACATTGCTAGGAATTGCAATCAGCCCAAGCGTCCTTAGAACTCTGATTACTTCAAGGACAAGATGTTGCTGATGCAAGCTCAGGAAAAGGGAGCAGTTCTGGATGAGGAAGAGCTTTTGTTCCTTGCTGGTGATGGGGGAAACACATTTGATGCTGATGTGGATGACCAACCGGTTCAAGATATGGCCCTCAACGACCCAAACATCTTCCAAGCTGAAGATTGTGATGCATTTGATTCGGATGTTGATGATGAACCCACTGCTCAGACTATCTTCATGGCCAATATATCTTCTGTTGTCTCATCACCTCAAGAAGCTGGTCCTTCCAATGCATCTGTCATATATGAGGTACTAAAACTTTATGACACATATAACATGGTAGATGAACAGAAGATTCCCACCGAAGTACAACAGACAGACGATGTTGAATCAGATACTGTTAATATGGAAAACAACAATGTTATTTCATATGAACAATATGTGAGTCACAACGACGTGTCTGATGTACCAAGTAGTGCATCTTCTGTTGTAGAAAATGCTTGTGTTGTAGAAAATGCTTGTGTGGTAGATAATGCTTGTGTGGTAGATAATACTTGTGAGTTGCATGAGAACACCGTGTTTATCCCCGATGACACCTTGATCACTAGGCTTAACATATATAAAGATCAGGTTGTCATATATGAACAACGTGCAAAATTTGAGCTAACTGAACGTGAATAGAAAATGGATTGTCAAATGCGTACATTTGTCACAGAACGTTATTTAAGGGAAGAAACATTAAAAAGGGAGTTAGATTCATTAAGAACACAACTTAATCAAACTGTTAAGCAAAAACAGGAGATTCAAGAAAGTGTAATTACACTAAAACAGGACTTCAAAGAAAAAGAATCAAAATTCCTAAATGATTTTTTCAGACTTAAAACGTTGAAAAACAAGACTGAGAACAAGTTGTACACACAAGACCAGACCAGACAAACTGCTCAAATGATGCAAAAGCATAAAAAATTATGTGATAAACATAGTGAATATAATGTAGCTGAACCTAAATTAGCTCTTCATAGGAATGCTAAGGTAGCCCAACCTGCTTTATATGATGGAAATGAAATGCTTAAGACTGTTCATGCACCCCCTGATGTGTCATCACTTGAAGAGAGTAATGAGATAGAAGACAGAAACAGAGAGAGATTAGCTGAAAAAATGAAGGACCCAAAATGTATAGCCAAACGAGTCATAGTTAAACCCCATAATTACTATGAGCAAAATCGGTTGACTATCTTTGCACCTCAAACTAAGTTAACGCCTGAACAAATATTTTGGTCTTTGGACATAGAAAAGAGAAAGGCTGATGCACTTAAGGACAATACCCCACCCCTTAGGAAAATAGCGACTGCAACGGTGTATCCTCCCAATACACCTAGGCACTTAGTTCCGTTAACTCTTCCCATAGAATGTAAAACTCTAATTAGCATATTTGTTCTTTGTCAACTATTTGCTGATTTTGATAAAACTTGTAAAAAGAGAATTACACCAACGGGAATTACTGAAGGGGAAAGAAGTTTTGAACTAACCAAAGAATGCTACTTAACTGAAGTTATTCCATTCTTTAAGCTTCTTAAGGAACATTTTAAGGGTATGCAAACAACCCTTAGAAATGACGTAAATGAGATGAAAGCAGTATTTAAAGATATGGAAAATGAAGTGTCCCAATGTGCGATAGAACTTAAGAGTCGTGAGATTGAGAAAAAAAACATTCTTATCACCAATGAGAATTTGATTGCTAAATGTGTTGCCCAGGATGAGTTTTATACTGCTACTGATGCTACACTAACTGCTTGTCAATTTCATGAACTGTCTATTGCACTGAATGCTTCCCAGAATCGTGTTGTTGAGCTTGAGGGGGAGAATTGGAAATTGCATGAGAAAATTCAAAATGATGACCATGATAACATAGTTAAACGTTTTTCAAAACTTGAGGTTGATCATCTTAATTTGCAATTAAAGTAACAACACTTAGAAGAAAGATGTAAACTATCAAATGCCAAGACATCTTTGGATGCTCCTGAATTTGATACATATTTTGAATTAAGCAAACGCGATGAAAAAATTCAAGCTCACACTAACACGATTCGAAAATTGAGGGCCCAAATTGCCCAACTAAAGTCTAAAAAGAGTGATGCAATTGGCACCCATAAACCATCGTCCTTAGATTCTCAGAATTTTCAATATCAAGACACCATAAATAAGTTACACTATGAAAATGAATGTTTTCGTGCTTAAAATTCAAAAATCAAACAGCATTACAAAGAGTTATATAACTCAATTAAAGTCACACGAAACAGTCACAATGAAAAAGTAACTTCTTTGCTAAATGAAATCGAGAATCTTAAGACTCAGGTGAAAGGGAAAATGCAAATTATCACTTGTGAAAATGTTGTTCCAAAGGTTTCTGCATGTAGTAAGTATGCTGTTGATGTTGTGCCTATTCCATTTCCCCTTAGGAACAATAGGTCTGCCCATCAAGTATATCTCAATCACCTTAAGGATAGTCTTGATACACTTTGTGAGATAGTTGAAGAGGATAGGATAAATAAACCACTTGATAGTGCAGTTGTAGATGCCTGCTTCCTCACTAAACGGTCTCAGGAACTTTTAGAGTATGTCATTGGCACGGATCCTAAGAATGATAACAAAAGAGATAGATTTGTTGCATCATCATCTACGACTAAGAACAAGCACGTAACCTTTGATCTACCACTGAGAACATCATAACCCAGCACATCAAAATCAGGAAAGCAAATGACAGTAAAACAAACTAATTGTTGATATAAATAATGCGTAAACACGTTATTAATATTCTTTTGATATCTCTGTATTTTGATAATCACAAAATGTAAAATCATTAAACGAAAGATCATGACGTAAACAAGTATTTAGTTGTAAATATCTATTTTAACAACTCAATCACTTAAGGTATGAATAAACAAATACTTAATGCATTATATGATCAAAGGAACTTTTTCTTAATCTCTAAACTTTTTATAAAATGTCAAAAACATTTTATATATTTTTGAAAAACATTTTTGGTATTAAATAAATATGTTTAATCTATTATAAATATATGAATTCAAATTTTCAACCAAAAATGGCAAAAATGTCCCAGAAAAACCTTCCCCACAAAAGGACAAAACTGGGCAACGTTCAGCAGGGGCGCCCCCCTTAAAATTAAGGGGACCGGCCCCCTATTTAAGGGGACCGCCCCGCTCCAGTAGCTTCCCAGTTTTTGCCTATAAATACTGGTTTATCTCTGGACATTTTCCTCACCTTTTGCATCCCAAACCTTCTGTTCTAAATCTTCTCTAATCCTTGTAAATCCTTTCTAAAATCTTTTGATCATATTCTCTTAAGCATTGGTTTCCAAGTGATCCAAGCTTCCACCATCAAAGTGCAAAAGAAGAATACTCCTTCAACTAGAGAAGAAGTATTATAGCTTAACTCATATCATTCTTGTAGTTGTGTAAAGTGTTGTATAATTGTGATAAGTAGATCTAAGTGTAAGTAAGTAGTTGTGCTTGTAAAGAAGTAGTGTAGAAGTAGTGAAGCCGTCGTGAAGAAGTCGTGAAGTAGTCGTGAAGAAGAAGTTGTGAAGCCGTCGTGAAGAAGGTGTGAACTAGTTGTGTAGAAGTTGTGTATAAGTTGTGAGATTGGTTCTAGCTACGATTAGAACTCGGCATCTAGCTTTGTGTCGTTAAACCAGTGTAAGCTAAAGTTGTGTAAGGTTTCTACGCCATAAGGGAGTTTGTTGACATAGTGAAGAAAACTCTCGAGTAGGTGACTCGAGGAGTGGAGTAGGGCAAGGAAGGTGTCCTTGTAGCCGAACCACTATAAATCTCCGTGTTGTGGTTTGATCTTTCCATCTCTATCTTTCATTTCATTATATTTACTTTAGTTTCATTGCTTATCTATATTTGTTTATATTTGTTCATATTGATCAAGAGTTGAATTCACATAAGATAGAATCGAAGCTTTAAAAAGTAAACAAAATTTTTCATAAAACTATTCAACCCCCCCCCTTCTAGTTTTCCACAATTGGTATCAAGAGCCACGTCAAACAAGATTTTTAAAATAAATTGTATTTTAAAACTTGAAACGATCTATGGAATCTGAAAAATATTTAGAAAGGCAATCTATGCAAAGACCACCACTATTTGAAAGTGATGGATTTCTTTATTGGAAAAATCGATTCGAAACTTATGTGAAATCAAAAGATCTAGATCTTTGGCATGCCATTACTAATGGTGATTTTTTACCTATTCAAAACAATCCTGAAACTAAAAAGGATGAAGTAATACCTTTTGAAAAACAAAGTGATGATTTAAAAAGAAAACTTGCTAAAAATAATGAAGCAAAAATGGTTATTTATAATGCGCTACCACGTAAAGAATACGAAAAAAAAATTTATGTGTGAAACCGCTAAAGAAATTTGGAACTCTTTACTAATAACTCATCAAGGTAATAGTCAAGTCAAAGATAATAAAATAGATCTTCTTGTTCAACAATATGAACAATTTACGATTCCAGAAGAGGAATCAATTGATAATGCTTTTGCTAGATTTAACACAATCATCACAAGTTTAAAAGCACTTGATGAGAGTTTTTCTAGTAAGAATTTTGTTAGGAAATTTCTTAGGGCGCTTCATCCAAAATGGCGAGCTAAAGTTACGGCGATTGAAGAATCGAAGAACTTGTCAACTCTTCAACTTGATGAGTTGATCGGCAACTTGAAAGTCTATGAAGCAATAATAAAGAAAGACTCCGAGATGGTCAAAGGAAAAAGAGAACAAAGCAAGTCAATTGCATTGAAAGCTAGGAAGGTATCTAGTGACGAGGATAGCTCAACCTCTGATAGTGATGACGAAGAATATGCCATGGCCGTAAGAGACTTCAAGAAGTTTTTCAAAAGACGAGGAAGATTCGTTAGACAACCACATGACGAAAGAAAGGCACTCCAAAGAAACAAAGACGACAAAGGTAGCAAGAGCGAGAGGAAGTGCTTCAAATGCGGTGATCCAAATCATCTCATCGGAAGATGTCCTATGATGTCAAAGGAGCAAAACCAAAAGGCGTTCATTGGAGGAGCATGGAGTGATAGTGACGAAGACGAGAAAGAAACCACAAAGGAGGAGAAATGTCTTATGGCTAAAACATCAAGTGAGGTACATTCCGAAACCGAATACTTTAGTGATGAATATTTATCATTAGATGAAAAAGACTTAGATAGTGAATATAATAAATTATGCAAACTAGGTCAAAAAGTAACGAGTAAAAATAAATCACTAAAACATAAAAATAACCAATTAGAAAAAGAAATACTAGAATTAAAAATTAAACTACATAACTTAGAAAAAGGGAAAGAAGTTTTTGAATGTAGAACATGTCAAGAAACTAAAAATGAAAACGAAATACTTAAGAAAGAAATTTGTAAACTTAACAAATTCAAAAATAGTAGTAATTCACTTAGGGAAATAATAAGTATTCAAAGAATATCAGGAGATAAAACCGGATTAGGATTTAATTCAACTAAGGATTCAAATAGTGAAACTAAAAATGTAAAGTTTGAATGTGAAACTAGTAAGCAAAAACCTTTAGAGTCAAAACCTAAGTATATACTTATGAAAGATAGAAAAATACCCATAGCTAGTAATGAGGATGTAAAAACCTTTTATAAACCATCTTTAAAAAATGAAGTAGAACACTCTAAACCAGAGTTAAGGTCAAAAACACCTCCTCCTAGAAGACCACTTAGTCCTCACCCTCGGCCTAAAACTCCTCAACCTAGAAGAAACCAAAATAGACCAAACCGTCAAAATACTAGTCACCCAATGTGGAATTATCCAAATCCACCAAGTTTTAATCCTTGGGGAATACTTCCACCATATATGCATCCGAGTCAATTGCAAACCATGTTTGGTTCAAACAACTATGGACCAATCAGACCATGGGGACCAAGTGGCTAGAATTTCAACTCATCGGTAAAGTCGGAATCTCCTTCGTTATTGGCTTATATAAGTCAATACTCTTTGAAGTTTTTGAAGACCACATGTTGAAGACTAAAAGGTACGCCTCTCTTTCATGCTCACCACTATATGCGTAGATTAATGAACTAGCCTATTACATGCCCCCCTTTAGTCTTAAATAATTAGTAAATACTTATGTGTTTGTTAGTAAGTTTTCTTCTTATATGCATATCTAAACATATATATATATATATATATATATATATATATATATATATATATATATATATATATATATATATATATATATATATATATATATATATATATATATATAACCTCTCATAACCTAGATACGTCAGTTGTTGACTATCTAGAACTAAAAGAAATTGTTCGTCCTCGAACCTTTTCTTCCCCCTTTGCCCCTTTTGGACTATAACGTTCAACATGAAAATCTTCTATGTCCACTCTCGCAAAACTCACGGTGATGAAGAGAAGTGAGTTGAGTGGATCAACATAGAATTCGAAGCCGAACATTTGCACAAGAAAACTATGAAACAAACTCCCATCGTCGTTAGCACCCATCTCCGTCCTTTCCTCATTATCCCTCAACATCCCACCTTAACACATAATATATATATATACACACACATTCTCTTTTCATTTCTTAAACCCACCTTTGTCAGCTTGACGTCTTGATCATTTTATCCAAAATTGTCAAGAAAATTTTCTTAACGAAATGTTAATAAAATGTGTCAAGTATTCCCTTCTCGTGCCAATACAACCCAACGTATTTTTGATATATAATAAATCTATATATACATATAAATATTTTTCCGTCAGAAACAAAACACAAAATTTTCTGTTTTGGAGGGCGGTCCCCTTAAAATTAAGGGGATCGGCTTGTAAACGGGGGCGGTCCCCTTAATGTTTAAGGGGACCATCTGTTGCTACCAAAATGAATTTTTCTTCTAAAATTTTTGCCAAACACCCAATTTTACAAACACTTCTTCCTCACCCTCTGCTGTAAACGAACTAAAACACCAAAACCATTCACCAAATCACCACTTCGGGCTAAATTCGCAAGGGGCAAACAACTATATCTTGATTAGCAACATATATTGTAAGTTTTCCAAAACACATTTCATCTAATTTCATCAAATTTCGAGTCTAATCACAATTTGATATTTTAGTTAACTTTTTTTAAATTCGAACTTATGTTAAGTCTAGGATACTCATTGCCAAATGCTTCCCATAGGATTAGAGTACTTAATTAACCTAGAATCTAAGTAATCTAAAACCCTCATGCCAAAATTTTGAAAAACCAAACACTCTCATTCAAAACTTGTTATACATTGTTGAATTATGTCATAAACACTTATTATAACTAACCACATTATAATATCACAACTTTTAAATCCTAAAAAAATATATATCTTTCAAATCATGAAAAATGATTTTATAAACATAAGAGGATGTTTGGATTGAGTCATAAAATTGTCAAGATTAAGTCAAAATGAATTTCACAACTAATGGACAAGTTTATAAACATGTAACTAATAATTTTGAGTCATCAAGATACATAATTCATATGTATATTGAAATATTAGTCATTATTTTTTCTAGGAAAGGAAGTGTTTGGCATAACAAATTGAAAGACATTTTTGAGTCAAAATCTACGTTTTTACCTTTTCAATGAGTTACTTAACTCGTAAGAAATAGCTAGACATACAATCTAATGTTTGTCTAATCATATTTCAAAGTGGCTTATGATGTACAAATGAGCGTTTGGATGTTCTTGGTTCTTTACCATAATATCTCTATAAATACTCCTTAACATCATAGAATACACTTTAAGCGAGTTGGTATGTGCTTAAACACATACCATTTCTAGACCAAAACCGGACCCAAAAAGACCAAAAACCCGACCAAAATGCCAAATATATTGTGTTTTTGTGTTTTTACATATGCAGGCACGGATATCAAAGAAAAGGACAAAATCAAGCAAAGAACCGGGAAACCGAGCACGAGATATGGAAGTGTTATTTGTAGCCGATGCCGAGGAGAAATTATGGTCAAAAAGTCAACCGAGGTCCTACATCTATCAGCAATTATCAAATTAAGCCCTTGGATTTATTTTTGGATAAGTGGCAACAATGGTCCTTGAGATTTCTGAAATTACAAAATAAGTCCTTGTTATTTTTCCTAACTTTAAAACCCTTAAAACCTCTCACTCTTAAAATCCGGATTTAACAAAAACAATTTACTCAATACAAACCCAAAGAAATAAACACAACAAAACCATCCTAGCCCCATCACCGGCCCACCTTCGCCTAAGCCCAACTTTACTAACCACTTGACCCAATATTACCCAACCCGCAACCCATTTATCAAATTTACACCCGATCCAACACTAAATAAAACCACCCGGTCAATGCCTTTTAGTTAAAAAAGAGAATCGGTCGGTCAACAAAAAGAAATAAGCACACACTCATCCCTATTATCTCTTTCTCTTATCCACCCGATCCCCATTTTTACCCCAAATCCCCAACCGAAGAACCCTAATTCCTAACCCGAAAAATTACCACAATTAAGGGTAATTCAGTCATTGCACGGACTTCGAGGATGCTACTGACGATAAGAATTACGCGTGGCAGCATGTGGTTGGTCCGAACACGTAGCACCTTTGATCGTACGGGTGAGAATCAAGAGTAGGAAAGAAGAAATGATCTAAGGGTGGTATTTGACTGATGAGCACGCGGATTGGTGACCTGGACATTCGAGAAATCCACCTCCTCTCGGCTATAAATTGGGACTCATCGCCTCACTTGAGGATGGTTAGATAGTTAGATAATTAGTTGTTAGGTGTAGGAGTAGGATTATTTTAGTTTAGATTGTCTCTGGCTTATTTTAGCTTTTCAGTACTGCTTATTGATTTTCAATTTTCAGTTTTCATCAGTTGTACTAAGTTTCTCAGTTTCAATATAAGTCAGATTTTTGTTTATTCCACTTTTCCTCAGCTTATATTTCTTGTAAGAATTTTTTTTTACATTTCTGATATGGTTAGTGAAACCTGCTGTTTACTAGTTAATTACATTTCAGTTTTATTTTAAATTCAATTTAGTAGCTAAAAGTCCAAAAGTCAAAAAGTCAAAGAAGCAGTTAAATCAGCTGTGGAAGATAATAAGCTATTCTCATCAGCTTGTTTGGGTGTTATTTTTGGCTATTTGTTTAAGCCTGGGTATTAGTTTGAAGAGATCAGATCTGTTCTCGCCAATTTCATGTTTGTAAGTTTTATTTAGTTCCTATTAATTGAATTTGAGTTTGCTGATTGCAAGTTGTTTATTGTTTTAATGTTCTCTATTAGTGATTAGTAAATCAGTTTGTCTTTGATTAGTAAGAATTAAGCCTTGAATCTGTGAGCAGTAGTGAATTCAGTCACAAATTAGGATGTTTGGATCAGGTTGTCTGGCTAAGTTAGTGTTATAGTTTGGTGGATAGTGTTGCATCAGTAGTTAACATAAGGTAATATTAGGCCTATTAGTTCATAAAAGCAGTAGGAAATTAGATAAAAAGTCAAAGATAGTTTTTAAATCTTAATTAGTTTGGTGCTTGAATTTTATTGATATGAGGTTGTTGATTGATCACTTTGATGCATTGTGTGATTGTGAGAGTGAAACAACTCAACTGTTTGATTAACAAGCTGTTTTCCAGCTTATTTGAGCTTATTTGAGTCCTTTCCTTTTCCTTAAATAAGTAGTTATCAGTTGTTATTTGATTTGCAAAGTAAGTAAATGTTAAAAAAAATTAGAGTAGTTAATGTGCAGTCACCCAGGTTCGAACCTGGGCTGTTTTAGTTTAAAAATCGATTTTGTTTTCTTTAAACTTTCGTTATTTGCAAATTAGTCCCTTAGTTTCATTTAAAACTAAATCAGTCCTTTACTTCCTTTTAAAATCGATTTCAGTGTTGTTCAAAGTTTCAGAAAAGTTCCGTTTGGTCCCTCTCTTTGTTTTAAAATCATTTTCAGTTTTATTAAAGTTTCAAAAATTACAATTTCAGTCCTTGTCTTCGGTTTAAAGTTTTAGTTTAAAATAAAGTTTACTAAATTGCATTTTTAGTCCCTCGTTTTTATAAAACCTTATTTCCTTAAATTTCTTTTATAAGATCATTTTTAATAAAATTCATTTTCGTTCCTTAGATTTTATTTTATTTTAATTATAATTTTAGTATAATTTCTTCACTATTAGTTTTATAAATCTCGGGATTAGCCCGGGATTTGCATTATTTGATTTTTTTCTTTGTGTGGTTTTTATTTGATAATTGTAGATTGCTTTTAATTTTTCATATTTAGTTTAAACAACACCAAAATAATCTTTCACGTTCACTTATTCACTTCACATTTTTACGTCATCGAATCGACTAATACGCCGTCAAACCTTCGTTGGGAGAACGACCCGGGGGAATATTTTCGCGAGTATTTCTTTGGAAAATAAAAACATATAAAAATAAACATCAATAAAAATGGCGCCGCTGCCGGGGAAGGCTTGAAACGTTGTCGTTGATTCGTATCGTATTTTGTGTATTGAAGAACCTTCCCCGTGGAAGTTATCGTCTTGGTTTGTAAATAGATTGTTTTTGAAAAATAAAAATAATAATAAATAAAAAACCATTTGAATACTTGTCACCAAGTATTCACAATACCAAAAAAAAAAAAAAAAAAAAAAAAAAAAAAAAAAAAAAAAAAAAAACACTTTTCCTAAAGTGTTTTCACCATTAATAAACATCCTCGGTCTTCCGTTGAAGGAGGGCGGTTGTAAACCATTCCGAATAAACAACAAAACAAATCGTGAAATTAAACGTTATCGGACTACTTTAATTCTACAACCGGATAGCGCGTAGTTTTGAAGGAAACGGTTACGGATAACGTAACGGTTACCAAAAATAAAATAAATTTGTTTTTCAAGATTTTTATAATTATAAAAATCCAAAAAGATTTTTCTTTTCAAATTTTATTTTCCTTTTCTTTTGTGTTATTCAATGTTTCTAAATTATAAAATCCTAAAAATAATCTTCTTATCCTCTTTTACGTTTAATTCTTTTTCTCTAATCCTCTAAACCGATAATTCTTTCACTATCTTCACCTACTTCTTATGGAATCAATGATTCCTTGTGTTGGTTGTGGTGAACCACTTTATGGTTCACCGTGTCGATATTGTACGTGTGTAAGGTGTGGTAACGATCTTCAAAACGGAAGTTGTTTGATTTGTGATTCGAATAATTCATTCATTTATGATCAAAACCCGAATTCATTCGACTCTCCTTTAAATTTCACCAACTACCCACCTCAGCCCGATAATTTTTCGTACGATCGACGTTATTGTGATTATTGTGGAGATTCGTTGGATCCGACCTCGATTTGTAAACGGTGCATTTGCGAGAGGTGTGGAAGAAGTACTATTAATGGGTTTTGTGCGTGTTGTGCTTTTGAAGACAATAATTTTCACACCAATGATTCTAACCCGAACTTTTCCAATTATCCTCAAAACTCTTATGAGCAACAACCATATTTCAATAACAAATCATTCCAAAGTTCATCGAATTTTGAAAATTGTGGGGGATCGTTTGCAAATTTTCATAATGAGCCAAATGCGTGTTACGATTCTCATGGTTTTAACCAACCCTCACAAAATCTCAGCAATTGTCCGAATCAAGATAAAATGCGCGAAATTGAAAGACTTTGGGAAGACTTCCAAGAAGTTAAGAGATTGGTGATTAAACACTATACTTCTACTCCCGATCCTAATGAGAAGTCTATAGAAGAATTACTTGCCGAGGAAAAAGAGGCTAATTTTCGGAAGGCTCTACAGCAATGTGCTGACGAGGAGATACTTGTTTCGTTAAACGTTGTTCCTACAATTTCACCTATCTTTCCTCCCGTAGAACCCGAGGACTCTCTAAAAATGGGGGGCGAGCTTCTAAACACTATTCCGGCAACGGAATCGGACGAATTCCAAAAGTCTAGTGTTGAGAACCTCGTCCCAATCCAAAGTGAGTCCGGGGAAAATTCTAACGGTGATTGTGATTTTGTTGAAAATGATCGTTTTGATAATCTCGTTGATACGAATGATGAGCCGTGTGATGATATTCATGTTGAGAAGAACGATGATGAGATGTTCTCCGAATCTGATGACGACGATTCTTTATCTTGTGGAGACATCGACTATGTGGAGGAGTCACCTTCTGAGCTCGTCAGCTTAGAAGAAGAGAATGATGAAGAAACTGAAATCCAAGATGATGTTCTTCGTGAGAAATTATCTACAATTTATCTTCTCATTTCTAAGATCGAGGCATTACATGATCCTCCGACTTCTTCTTCTCCTATCCCCGATATGGATAGTGATTTCTTACCCGAGCTTGAAATTTTTCGATTTGAAGAGAAGAGTAGTGGCAGCCCCACTATTCATGCTGATATTTCTCTTCCGGATTATGAGCGTTTTGATTTTAAAATCGACTCCGAACTTATTTTGAGCAATATTTCCGATAATCCGTCACGTGATCCTCTTTTAGAGGATGTCGATCGATTTCTTGCTTCGGATGACTCGATACCACCGGGTATTGAGAATGACGAGAATGGTCTTATTGAAGAAATTAATGATGATGATTTACTTTCTGAGGCTGATTCATTTATCTTTGATTTACCGTCTTCTCGTCCACCCGCGAAACCACCGGATGTAGATCTTGGATCCGGTATGAATGAAGTAATTGATGGAGTGGTGGACGTGACTTATGATATTGATGATCCCGTGCTTGATATTTTCCCCACCCAACTCACCCGTGATTCCAATGATGATTATGCTTTCACCATCCGTGTGTTTCACCCATTCTTCACTTATCCCATCATTTCTCCATCTTTCCATTCCTCCGGGAGTGAGGATACCGTCTTCGACCCCGGTATCTCCGTTCTTCATGCCGGGTGTCCGTTCCATTTGCTCCCCCAAGATTAAGTAAATTCGGGGCGAGTCTAAGCTATACGACTCGATAAATAAACAAGCGCTTCGTGGGAGGCACCCCATGCTTATCCTTCTATCTTCTTTCTATTTTCTAATAAAGTGAGTGAGGAGGGCTTCCTCTTCCATATCTTGTGTTTCGTGTTTTCTGTGATGTGTCCAGGAATGCTCAATGATGAAGACTCTCGTGCTCGTAGTTTCCTTCACGCTACTCGAGTTTCATCATTCGCTGCTTATCCGATATCCTAAATCTTATCGTTTTGCATTTATCTTTTGGCATAATTAATAAACGGCCTTAGATTTATGTAGAGAACCCTTACCTTTAAGACATTGAGGACAATGTCTCGTTCTAGTCTGGGGGGGTAATCTTTCGATCTGATTTTTGCCTTGCATTTTTGCTATTGTCTCGTGCAATCCCGTTTTTCCTCCAAAATTTGAAAAAATCCAAAAAAATGAGAAAATTTTAAAAATTTTTTCAAAAATATAATAAGTTTTGACATTTTTGTTGATTTTCCGCTGGAGAGAGTAGGAATATAATTCTGACTTGATCGGGCGTGTTGAGCCCTAGCTTGTCTCCTTAATCATTTATAATCTATAAGCTCGTGCTAGTCTTTTACACAAGGAGCTAGAAAACGCGAATTCTTTTAAGAGTTTGCAAGTTCCCGTATTTGACTTTATATATGCATGTCTTGATTATAAGGCTAAGCATTCGCGGATCTTATTAATTAAGATTTTAAATTTGCGAAGAACGAGAAATGATAGAGTTGTTTATAAGTCAGATTGCTAAACGTGGAGTAGTTGGATCTCTTTAGAGCTCATCAAAGTTATTTGTGTTCTTTTTGTTCCCATCAGCTTGTTTCACCGAAAAAATACTCTATAAATAATTAAAGCTATTTTGGTTTTGGCGAAATTTAGTTTTTAATCCTTCTTAAGAGAATCCTTGCTTATGGAAGTTGGGTACACATCAAGGTACTGCCAGTGTTACGGTGTAATAGACTATTCCATCTTGCCGGCTCACAACCGATGTTGGGATTGTTATAAAAGCCGTAGGACTCGGGATTTGGCAAAATATATAATGAATAATAAATAATAATAATAATCCAAAGCTATAAAAAGTTTTCTGCATCTTGCCGGTTCGCAGCCGATGTTGTAGACTTCTAATAAAGGCAGAGGAAAAATTCCAAGGTCATAATAGACTATCACATCTTGCCGGTTCGCAGCCGATGTTGTGATTGTTATAAAGGGCCAAGGATTAATAATATGTGCTTAATAATGATGAAAATGCCAAATTTCGACTCCGAGGTATCCTAATAAAGGCTTCCGTCTCTGGACTCGTAGATGAGTTGTTTCGGTCGCAAATAAAAGGGATATTCTCAAAATCGTGTTAAATCAGAGACCTTGATGTGGACCTCATTTTTGTATGCAACGGTTTTCGAGGGAAGGTTTGGAAACTACTTAGCGTCTAAACTAGGTATCTTTATCAGACTAAGAAATTATCGAAACGAGATTATGAAGAAATTCATTTCTCACCAAAAATAAAATAAATAGAGGAAAATAGGAATTTGGGAACGAGAAGTCTACAATTAGCTTTCTGAGTAGTGTTGGCAATCTAACTTGTAAGTGACAATGATCTCGTTTTTAAGCTTAGTTTGGGGACTCGTGAAAAATCAGGAACGACGAATTTTATCCGTATGGTCACTTCTTCATGAGTCGTGTTTCCTACTCGAAGACCCTAAAAATTATCATTAGATAATGATTGTCAACAAAAGCCGTCACAAGAATAATGAGAAAAATATAAAAAATACAAAAATAGAATAAAAAGGAAAATCGGGGAGTTTTTATAACATTGCATGAGGACATTGCAATAGCTTAGTCTGGGGGAATTTTGGTATGTGCTTAAACACATACCATTTCTAGACCAAAACCGGACCCAAATAGACCAAAAACCCGACCAAAATGCCAAATATATTGTGTTTTTGTGTTTTTACATATGCAGGCACGGATATCAAAGAAAAGGACAAAATCAAGCAAAGAACCGGGAAACCGAGCACGAGATATGGAAGTGTTATTTGTAGCCGATGCCGAGGAGAAATTATGGTCAAAAAGTCAACCGAGGTCCTACATCTATCAGCAATTATCAAATTAAGCCCTTGGATTTATTTTTGGATAAGTGGCAACAATGGTCCTTGAGATTTCTGAAATTACAAAATAAGTCCTTGTTATTTTTCCTAACTTTAAAACCCTTAAAACCTCTCACTCTTAAAATCCGGATTTAACAAAAACAATTTACTCAATACAAACCCAAAGAAATAAACACAACAAAACCATCCTAGCCCCATCACCGGCCCACCTTCGCCTAAGCCCAACTTTACTAACCACTTGACCCAATATTACCCAACCCGCAACCCATTTATCAAATTTACACCCGATCCAACACTAAATAAAACCACCCGGTCAATGCCTTTTAGTTAAAAAAGAGAATCGGTCGGTCAACAAAAAGAAATAAGCACACACTCATCCCTATTATCTCTTTCTCTTATCCACCCGATCCCCATTTTTACCCCAAATCCCCAACCGAAGAACCCTAATTCCTAACCCGAAAAATTACCACAATTAAGGGTAATTCAGTCATTGCACGGACTTCGAGGATGCTACTGACGATAAGAATTACGCGTGGCAGCATGTGGTTGGTCCGAACACGTAGCACCTTTGATCGTACGGGTGAGAATCAAGAGTAGGAAAGAAGAAATGATCTAAGGGTGGTATTTGACTGATGAGCACGCGGATTGGTGACCTGGACATTCGAGAAATCCACCTCCTCTCGGCTATAAATTGGGACTCATCGCCTCACTTGAGGATGGTTAGATAGTTAGATAATTAGTTGTTAGGTGTAGGAGTAGGATTATTTTAGTTTAGATTGTCTCTGGCTTATTTTAGCTTTTCAGTACTGCTTATTGATTTTCAATTTTCAGTTTTCATCAGTTGTACTAAGTTTCTCAGTTTCAATATAAGTCAGATTTTTGTTTATTCCACTTTTCCTCAGCTTATATTTCTTGTAAGAATTTTTTTTTACATTTCTGATATGGTTAGTGAAACCTGCTGTTTACTAGTTAATTACATTTCAGTTTTATTTTAAATTCAATTTAGTAGCTAAAAGTCCAAAAGTCAAAAAGTCAAAGAAGCAGTTAAATCAGCTGTGGAAGATAATAAGCTATTCTCATCAGCTTGTTTGGGTGTTATTTTTGGCTATTTGTTTAAGCCTGGGTATTAGTTTGAAGAGATCAGATCTGTTCTCGCCAATTTCATGTTTGTAAGTTTTATTTAGTTCCTATTAATTGAATTTGAGTTTGCTGATTGCAAGTTGTTTATTGTTTTAATGTTCTCTATTAGTGATTAGTAAATCAGTTTGTCTTTGATTAGTAAGAATTAAGCCTTGAATCTGTGAGCAGTAGTGAATTCAGTCACAAATTAGGATGTTTGGATCAGGTTGTCTGGCTAAGTTAGTGTTATAGTTTGGTGGATAGTGTTGCATCAGTAGTTAACATAAGGTAATATTAGGCCTATTAGTTCATAAAAGCAGTAGGAAATTAGATAAAAAGTCAAAGATAGTTTTTAAATCTTAATTAGTTTGGTGCTTGAATTTTATTGATCTGAGGTTGTTGATTGATCACTTTGATGCATTGTGTGATTGTGAGAGTGAAACAACTCAACTGTTTGATTAACAAGCTGTTTTCCAGCTTATTTGAGCTTATTTGAGTCCTTTCCTTTTCCTTAAATAAGTAGTTATCAGTTGTTATTTGATTTGCAAAGTAAGTAAATGTTAAAAAAAATTAGAGTAGTTAATGTGCAGTCACCCAGGTTCGAACCTGGGCTGTTTTAGTTTAAAAATCGATTTTGTTTTCTTTAAACTTTCGTTATTTGCAAATTAGTCCCTTAGTTTCATTTAAAACTAAATCAGTCCTTTACTTCCTTTTAAAATCGATTTCAGTGTTGTTCAAAGTTTCAGAAAAGTTCCGTTTGGTCCCTCTCTTTGTTTTAAAATCATTTTCAGTTTTATTAAAGTTTCAAAAATTACAATTTCAGTCCTTGTCTTCGGTTTAAAGTTTTAGTTTAAAATAAAGTTTACTAAATTGCATTTTTAGTCCCTCGTTTTTATAAAACCTTATTTCCTTAAATTTCTTTTATAAGATCATTTTTAATAAAATTCATTTTCGTTCCTTAGATTTTATTTTATTTTAATTATAATTTTAGTATAATTTCACTATTAGTTTTATAAATCTCGGGATTAGCCCGGGATTTGCATTATTTGATTTTTTTCTTTGTGTGGTTTTTATTTGATAATTGTAGATTGATTTTAATTTTTCATATTTAGTTTAAACAACACCAAAATAATCTTTCACGTTCACTTATTCACTTCACATTTTTACGTCATCGAATCGACTAATACGCCGTCAAACCTTCGTTGGGAGAACGACCCGGGGGAATATTTTCGCGAGTATTTCTTTGGAAAATAAAAACATCATAGAATACACTTCAAGCGAGTGAAAAATTAAAAATAAGGAATGGTATGTGTTAATTCACATACCTTTTCATGGCCAAATATCTACCCAAATAGACTAATATTGCTAACAAATGCCAAAGATTGTGTGTTTTTGTGTTTGTGATTGTGCAGGTACGGATAATTCAAATATAGACACAAAACCAAACAAAACTGTCAAAAACGAGCACGAGAGTGGAAAGAGTGTCGAAAGTCAAAGCTGGTGATCTAAAAGTCAAAGAAGAGCTCAAAACATCCAAAGTAGCCCTCAAAGTTTGATAGATTGGCAAGTTTGACCCTTTTGTGAAGTTTGAAGAAAAAGTCAACTTTGGCCCTTCATCTTTCAAGATTGGATTATTCAGCCCTTGGATTATTTTTTATGAAGTTGGCAGAAGCAGCCCTTGCACTTTCAGATTATTACACTTTTGGTCCTTGTTTATTCATATTCCTAAATCTATTAATACATAGCCTGGTCCATTATATATAATCCTAAACCCACATTACACACTCATAAGCCCAGCCCACCTAAACCTTAAACCAATACCCAACCCATTACCCTTTTATCACATACCCGATCCACCCACATCCCTAAAACAATAACCCGGTTAATCTTTATCACGCAGTCAACGAAAGATAAAAAAAATAAAATTCACACATCACTTTTACCCGCCATTGTTCTTCCCCATTTCACCCAAACAAACCCTAATATCCCCGTCCCATCAATTACCACAATTAAGGGCAATTGGGTTAAATCGTACGCTTCTAGAAGTGCGTCAGTATGTCAGAACCTTGTCAGAGCAAAAGAAACACAAATTGAGTGATGTGGCAGCTCGTGATTGGTCCTAACACGTCATAGTGATTCAATCCAATGGTTTAGATGATGGGGCAATGATTTGAAGGCTCAGATGATGTCAGAGAAAGCACACTAGCACACGGATTGCCAGCGTGGACTCCTCACCCCTCACCTCTACTCACGGCTATAAATAGGGATCATTTCTTTTCATTTTGGATGTAGAATTTAGTAGTGAAACTCTGTCGATTTTATTTCTCAATTGTAATTTCTTTTTAATAGTGTAATCCAGTTTTCAATCAATGAAAGTGTAGTTTACTTCTTTATATTTCAAGCTTCTTCAAATTTTACTTTTAATCTCTACTTAGCTTAATTTGAGTTTGAATAGCTTATTACTGTTTTATTATAATCTAGCAAACGATTTCAGTCAATATTTTAGTTAATAGTTTATTGTTATTCATCTAAATCTTAAAGAATCAGAAAATACATAAAAATAATAAAAATATTTTTCAAATTTCAAAAACAGGTTTCAATAAGTTTGATTTCATTTAGATAAAGTTCATTTTAGCTGTCCGTAGCTTTAGTGAGCTTGTGTAAGGTCTCACTCAATCATTTCTCAAATTTCATCAATAAGTCAACGAAAGTCAACCACCAGCTTATTCAATAAGCTGAGCTTATTTCAGAAGTAGCTGATAGTCTAGGAGGAGAAGTGGAAGCTCCTAGCCTGTCTAAAGACAGGCAAGCATAGTGAATCCCCTCTGTTCATGCTGAGGGGAAGTTATCTTGTGAGTTTTACTTTTCACTTTTATTCAATCATATCATCAGTAGCTTAAATTAGTATAGATCTTTGCTTATTGTTTTGTTTTTGTTCATTAAGTGTTGAAATTAGCTGAATATTGTTAGTTTGATCATTTCATGTTAAGTTGCTAGTAATCATAGTAAAACTAAGTGAATCTGCTTCATGTATGCTTATTGGACAACTGTGGAAATTTGTGGTTTGAGGTCTTGTTTCTGAGTTTAATTAAGGTTGCTTGACTATAATTTCAGTTTGTTTGATGGAATTTTAGTCTAAAACCTCACTGTTCCCTCATAACAGTTTCATAGCAGTCAATTAGAGAGTGTTTGGATCAGAGATTTGCTGAGTATTCTAGTTGTTAGGTTGTGGAAATTTAGATTTACTTGGTCTGTATTCATCATATAAAACTCACTTTAGCATAAACATAAGAAGGTCATTTCATTAAAAGTCAAATTAGCTTGTTAATCTCATGTCTGCTGTCAACTGCTGCATAAGCTAATATTCAAAAGCCAATTTCTCCTTATTTAATTGAGCTTAGACTGAGTTAATTGGGGCAAAAGGTAGCTAGTACTAGTGGTTAATTGGATTTGAGCTTATATTTCCATTAGCAGCTTATAGAGTAGCTTAATGGTGCCTTGAATATTGATCATTGGACTGTGTTGGAAGTAATAGTGCACCAGTAAGCTTTTGAATCATTTGAATTTTATAAGCTTGTAGCTTGTTCATTTTGAGTTTGATAAGCTCATTTGAGGTTGATAGTAGCTTGTGCTTTCATAGTTTTGGCCTTGAAAGTTTTTTTTGTGAGCTTTTGCTTAAGAATTTGAAGCTGTTTGGTATTTTAGAGGCTGTAAGCAGCTTAAGCTTGTTGATTTGATTGTCCTCACCTTGTTTTCTCTTGATTCTAAGCTTGTTTGTGATATTTAGTTGCTTGTGTAAACTTGTTTGTCATCTGAGCTTGTGCATTTAGCTTGTGGATCTTAGTTTCAAAGCTGCTAGTTTAAATCTCATCAAAAAGTTTCATAAAGCTTCGCTGTTTGATCTTTAAGCTCTTCCTGGGCTTATTTAAGCTTCTCAGTAAAATTCTCTTTTCAAAAGTTAGTTATTGTTAGCTTGTAGTTGTTTTGCAAAAAGAAAAAAATAAAAAAAATAAAAAAATATATAGTTTTAAGAAGTTAGCTTAAGTTAGGAATTGAACTTGGGTTATTTTGAAAGGAAAAACGTTTTTAGTTTTTAAAATTTTCAATTCAGTCCATAGATTTTGATTTAGTCCAGTTTGGTCCCTTACTTTTTTCTTAAATCGTTTTTAGTTTTATTAAAGTTTCAGAAATTACAGTTTGAGTCCTTGTCTTTGTTTTAAAAGTTTTAGTTTAAATATAAGTTTCAGAAATTGCATTTTCAGTCCCTAAACTTTTAGTAAACTTTTATTTTCTTCATTTTTCTTTTAAAATTTAGTTTTGTTTAGTTACAGTTTCAGTCCCTTAGGTTTTAATTTTTGCATTTTAGATTTATTACTTCACTTTTAGTTTTATAAATCTCGGGATTAGCACGGGATTTGCGTTAATTGTATTTTCTTTTGCGTTTATTTGTTTAATTGTGCCTTTATTTGTTTTCTTACTTTATTTGCTTAAATTGCTTTACTTTCGTCATAATTATTTTAAAAATCAAAATATCACTTTCACTTCACTTATTCACTTCACAATTCACACACACATCGATTCGACTTATTCGCCGTCAAACCTTCGTTGGGAAGAACGACCCGGGGAAATTGTATTCGTTACAATTTCTTTGGACTCAAAAATATATTACATCAAGGAACATTGCAAACTACTTCTTAGGATTAAAATTTTAGAGTCGAAGTATGTTTGCATTCCACATGAGTAGTATATGTCACATATACATTTTTTTTAATCTTACTTTCTTGTTGTTATCTTGTTTAGGTGAAAATTCCTAAAGTCACGGTTGGTGATGTTTCCAAAACAAAACAATACATTCCAAAAGTTTCTTCCACTCCCGGCATTTCTCCCGCTATTGCATGTCTCTATCGTCCCATTGAAGATAGAAACATTCATGAGGGAAGAATTTTCGATCCATCTTTCTATCAATCCGACTATATCGAACGAATGTTCTCCAATGTTCGTCTTGATTGTCTTTACAAAATCAATGAGCGTATCATTCCTCGCTTTGTTCTTGACTTCTATAGCCAAGTTACGGTGCAAACCGATAACAATGGTTACATCCTCATCTCCTTTATGATCCAAAACGAATTCATCACTCTTACTCTCGCTCAATTCGGTCAAATTCTCAAAATTCCACACAACGGTCAAGCCGTTTTCTTAAATGAATGGGATCTTTCTTCTCTTGAGCAACATCGACCTCAAGATGGTCCTTACTACTCTGAGATTCCATCTCCCGGTGACATTCGTCAATTTCTTGGGCTAGAACGTGGTACGACTAGCCGAAAGATCAAGTCAAAAAATGTTGACATCCATGTAAACCAAATCCTCCTCAAGGAGTTACGCCTCGACATGAAGCGTTGGGAAGAACTCATTCGCGAGAATGCGTTCGGTACCGGTGGTCACCGTGATCATCTCACGGCGAGCATTGCTCACATGTTGTATTGTGTTGTTGCTGAAGAACAATACAATTTGGCCTATCTCTTTGTTCATCGTATCATATCCGCCAAAAACACTCGTAATGCCAATCTTCCTTATGGTATGTTCCTTACTCGACTTTATTATCATGTCATGGAACATTACCCTCATCTTGAGAGTGATATTCACGAGTTCGTTCAACCGGTCCTTCGTCCTCTTGTTCGTGTCCAACCTCGTCGATCCCGAAGTGACAAGGGCAAATCTCATAGCTCTTTCTCACTCCCACCTCGTGGTTCTACATCTCATCAAGGAGATGATGATGATGAGGTGGAAAGCACATCACGTGTTAGTACTCCATCACCTAGGACCTTCGTTGAAAATCTTCCGGAACTTGATTACACCGACTATCAAGTTCCTTCTCGTTCTGAACAAACCGACCAACTCCTATTTGAAAGACAAACCTCATTGCTCAACACCACACAGCAGATGCATCAGGAGGTTCGAGGCGGTTTCAAGTCCATTGGAAAAACTCTTAGGAAGATGCTTGGAAAGAAGAAGTAGATGTATTTGATGGGAGATTTATTGAACTTTGACGTTATTTTTTTTTTAACAATTATGTGTAGTGTTATTTCCTTGATATTTTTTTTATGACTTATATTATGCTAGATGTTTAACCTTTTTCATGTTAGAACTAAGTAACTAGTTTATTTAATAAAATATGCCTATGATATGCTTATAATATGATTTTACTAGTTTACATATGTACATTATCTCTTAATATGTTATTGTTACTATTAAATCATTCCTAATGTACATGATTCAACTGGAGCTTGTTGCAAATACACCCTAACAATGACCCTTTTCTGGAAATTTTTCAAATTTGGTCGCCTGGGAAAACACCAGATGGGCGGCCCCCTTAATTAGCTAGGCGGTCCCCTTAATTTTAAGGGGGCCGGCCTACAATTAAGGGGACCGGCCATCTGGACAGTAAATTTTACTATTTTCTTTTGCATCTTGTGACCCCTTTTATCTAGCCCCAGCTACCATTTCTCTTTATGAACGAACTGGTATTGGAATCTTACCACAAAACCTCAAAAATCTACCTAAACTAACCACATTTTCATATTATAAATTCCCTCCAAACAATCACTTCTCATTCCATCATCCTTCACCATCCCAAACCACCATGTTATCACCAAAATCCTCCATCTCTAAGACTCCAAGGAAGCAAAGACTTGTCATCATACCACCAAAACAACTCTTCATAGATTTAACCTAAGATGACACCAAAACTCCATCACCACCACCTCAATGTTCATCCCCAAGTGCACCAAATGCTCCATCAAAAACACCATCTACTCATGGCACATCATCTTCCTCCATACCATCCACTTCATCCATCAATGACTACATCAACTCCCACCTATCATCATCACCACCAAGAGCATCATCACCACCTCCCACTCAAGAACATCCATCCACCCAACTTGCCATTTCCTTATCACCCATCACACCTCTTGATGCTCAATTCTCACCATCACCAATCCCACAACCATTCTTTCCCATACCTTGGGCATTACTAGAAGCCCATGGTGACAATTGTCTTTGTTGCATTCATAACCGTACCATCATATTCGGTCTTAGAGATGAGATACAATACATGTTTTCATCCCTTGAACACATGCTTACCAACCCACCTCCACCACCACCTCCACCATCTTCACCCACCACACCATTACCACCTCCATTTTCACCCAATTAAGCACATGCAATGCTTAATTAAAAATAATCTTTAAAACCATTTTGTGTGCAAGCCCCATGGAAGATCATGTACTCCTAGAATGATTATATAGATTGCATTACTTACTAGCTTATGTAGGATTGAATGTAATCTTGTATGTTTGTGTATTTCTACACAACATTTTTAATGAATGTCTTTCTTTTATATGCATGCTTATTTTTGCTATATATATGCTTGTGCTTCTAATATTTTTCTTGCAAGAATTCCATTTATCGATTCATTTATGCACACAAACGAGGGGGAGTACACAACGAGGGGGAGTCATCGTCCCGGCAATATTTCATATTTGTCGGCATAACCTTTTTGATTCTACAAAAAGGGGGAGAAGTAGATATAAACTCACTAAATACTTGATCAAAAGCTAATTTTTCAATTTAATGAGTTTAGATTTTGTAATCATCAAAAAGGGGGAGATTGTTGATATAAATAATGCCTAAACACGTTATTAATATTCTTTCGATATCTCTGTGTTTTGATAATCACAAAATGTAAAATCATTAAACGAAAGATCATGACGTAAACAAGTATTTAGTTGTAAATATCTATTTTAACAACTCAATCACTTAAGGTATGAATAAACAAATACTTAATGCATTATATGATCAAAGGAACTTTTTCTTAATCTCTAAACTTTTTATAAAATGTCAAAAACATTTTATATATTTTTGAAAAACATTTTTGGTATTAAATAAATATGTTTAATCTATTATAAATATATGAATTCAAAATTTCAACCAAAAATGGCAAAAATGTCTCAGAAAAACCTTCCCCACAAAAGGACAAAACTGGGCAACGTTCAGCAGGGGCGGCCCCCTTAATTCATAAAGGCGGCCCCCTTAAAATTAAGGGGACCGGCCCCCTATTTAAGGGGACCGCCCCGCTCCAGTAGCTTCCCAGTTTTTGCCTATAAATACTGGTTTATCTCTGGACATTTTCCTCACCTTTTGCATCCCAAACCTTTTGTTCTAAATCTTCTCTAATCCTTGTAAATCCTTTCTAAAATCTTTTGATCATATTCTCTTAAGCATTGGTTTTCAAGTGATCCAAGCTTCCACCATCAAAGTGCAAAAGAAGAAAACTCCTTCAATTAGAGAAGAAGTATTATAGCTTATCTCATATCATTCTTGTAGTTGTGTAAAGTGTTGTATAATTGTGATAAGTAGATCTAAGTGTAAGTAAGTAGTTGTGCTTGTAAAGAAGTAGTGTAGAAGTAGTGAAGCCGTCGTGAAGAAGTCGTGAAGTAGTCGTGCAGAAGAAGTCGTGAAGCTGTCGTGAAGAAGGTGTGAACTAGTAGTGTAGAAGTTGTGTATAAGTTGTGAGATTGGTTCTAGCTACGATTAGAACTCGACATCTAGCTTTGTGTCGTTAAACCGGTGTAAGCTAAAGTTGTGTAAGGTTTCTCCGCCATAAGGGAGTTTGTTGACATAGTGAAGAAAACTTTCGAGTAAGTGACTCGAGGAGTGGAGTAGGGCAAGGAAGGTGTCCTTGTAGCCGAACCACTATAAATCTCCGTGTTGTGGTTTGATCTTTCCATCTCTATCTTTCATTTCATTATATTTACTTTACTTGCATTGCTTATCTATATTTGTTTATATTTGTTCATATTGATCAAGAGTTAAATTCACATAAGATAGAATCGAAGCTTTAAAAAGTAAACAAAAGTTTTCATAAAACTATTCAACCCCCCCCCTTCTAGTTTTCCACACTAATGTTCCCATCATTACTTCTACAGGAGTAAACTGTGACACAAAAGCTAGCGGGTCAAAGCCTAGAGGCAATGCAAGGAAAGATAGGACTGCGCTGGCTAAGAGTGGTCACGAGAAGAAAGTAGAAGCCCAACATAGGAACAATAAGTTTGCAATGAATGGAATGAATCGTGTTGATTCTAGTATTGAAAGTACTGTAATTAATTCGAATTCTAATGCTGTCTGCAAAACATGTAACGAATGTTTAATTTCTGCTAATCATGATGGTTGTGTTGTGTCTTTTTTGATGTCTCATGTACTACCCCAAGTTAAGAATGTTAGGAAAACTGAAATAAGTAAAAAAATTTGGAAAGCAACAGGAAAAATGTTTGCTAATGTTGGGTATCAATGGAGACCCACTGGAAGAAAACTCACTTTAGGAGATCAGTGCCCCTTAACTAGATTGAATAACCATAAAGTTGTAAAGGTTAAGGAATGGAAACCAACTGGTCGAATTTTGCCTTTAGTAATACAATGCCCTGCTACTAGGTCAACTGTGACTTCTAGTGTAGTTTCCAATGTAAATACAGTAGCATATGTGAATCCTGTAGTTCCAGAATTTGTGTGTGCTAACCAAACAGACCCTGGCTGCACGTGGGGATCCACATTTTTCAGTTATCCATCGTTGTCTGTTTTCAAATGCAGGTCGTACAAATCGTCCTTTGGTATTTGGACTCAGGCTGCTCAAAACATATGACTGGGGATCGCTCACGGCTCAAGAATTTCGTGAAAAAGTTTATCGGGACAGTTAGATTCGGGAACGACCATTTTGGGGCAATTATGGGTTACGGAGATTATGTGTTTGGCGACAGTTTAATTTCCCGGGTATACTATGTGGAAGGACTAGGACATAACTTGTTTTCTGTTGGGCAATTTTGTGATTCCGATCTTGAAGTCGCTTTCAGAAAACACACTTGTTTCGTCAGAGAGTTGGATAGTGTTGATCTTCTTAAAGGCAGTCGTGGCACCAATTTATACACCATCTCTATTGAAGAAATGATGAGGTCCTCTCCTATTTTCTTGCTTTCAAAGGCCTCAAAGACTAAATCTTGGCTTTGGCACCGTCGTTTAAACCATTTAAACTTCGACACTATAAATGATCTTTCCCGCAAGGATCTTGTACGAGGCATGCCCAGATTAGAGTTTGAGAAAGATCATCTGTGTTCTGCATGTCAACTGGGCAAAAGCAAGAAGCATACTCACAAACCCAAAACTGTCAACACCATCATGGAAGTTCTTCACACTCTTCACATGGATCTATGCGGACCAATGAGAGTGCAGAGTATCAATGGAAAGAAATATGTTCTTGTGGTCGTTGACGACTACTCTCGGTTTACATGGGTAAAGTTTTTGAGAACCAAGGATGAAACTCCAGAGGTTATCATCAAACTAATCAAGCAGTTACAAGTAAGGCTGAACAAAACTGTCAGAATCATCCGAACAGACAATGGAACTGAGTTTGTTAACCAACAACTCAGTCAATTTTATGAAGGTATTGGCATAACTCATCAGAAAAGCGTTGCACGCACTCCTCAGCAGAACGGTGTTGTTGAAAGACGAAATCGTACCCTAGTGGAAGCTGCAAGAACTATGCTAATATATTCTAAGGCCCCGATGTTTCTTTGGGCAGAAGCAATTGCTACTGCGTGTTACACCCAAAACCGTTCCTTGATACACAATCTTCACAACAAAACTCCTTACGAGCTGATACATGGCAAGAAACCAGATCTTTCCTTTCTTCGAGTGTTTGGTGCTCTGTGCTATCCGACAAATGACGGTCAAGATCTGGGAAAGCTAAAGGCTAAGGCAGACGTAGGTTTCTTCGTTGGGTATGCACCAGATCGCAAGGGATACAAAATCTACAACAAAAGAACCCGACAAATCATGGAAACTATTCACGTGAATTTCGATGAGCTGACTGAGCAAACGGCTCCTGGATAAACCAGTTCTGGACCCGCACTTAATTTATTGACACCTGGACCAATTAGTTCAGGTCTTGTACAGAATCCCACTCCTGCAGTTCCTTATGTACCTCCAACAAGTGATGAGTTGAAGAAGTTGTTTGATCCAATGTTTGATGAATATTTTGAGCCACCAACTGGTGATGCTACAACTGAAGCACCACCAGCTGCTGATGCTCAAGTTCAAAACAACACAGATGGCCCATCGGTATCTATCACTGTAACACCCTGATGAACTCAAATAAGTACATTTTATTACCATCATTTATCCTATTTATTTTACTTGTTTTATTATATTATCTGTGAGAATTGATACGTTAATGTTTACTTTTGTAATTCTCAGGTAAAAACAAGTACTATGTGAAACTTGGCGATTTTGGACTAATTGTGGAGCAAAACAAGCAAGATATTAAGAGTCTATTGATGTAAAACCCGAAAATCTAAAACATATTAAAAGACCAAAATGCCCTCATACTTTGAAAATTAATTAAAACACATATAACTTACAAATAAATCACAAAACGTATGAAAACGAAACAAATGCGATATGAGATGATTACGAGGCACCATAATATAAGTATACGAGCTACCAATAATATTTGTAACACATTACTTAGTCACTTGAACCAAAAACCCACAAGTTTATATTTATTTTTGATCTAAAAATAGTTACGTGTAAGTAATGTTTAAGAAACAAGGGAATTAATGAAACTTGGGCTTAGATGCTTTGAGTTGGGCTTAGAGGCCGATCCAAGCCCCCCCCCCCTCATCCATAATTTCGGCCAAACATCACCCAAAACCAGCCCAACCCTTTTTTTTCCCTTTTCCATATAACCGAACATCACAAGTTACTCAAGAGAAACCCTAAATTCAAGTTTCTGCTGCTGTGTTCTTCTTGCTGCTGTCGAACCAAAGAGAGGGCCAAGAGAGGGTGATTTTTGTTCCATTTGTGTGTCATACATCCTAAGGTAACATGTCCTTAAAGCCTCAAGTCCATATGAATTGTTTCTTAACCAAAAACCCTAAGTTATATATGATTCTGTGAGAAACTGCTACTGATCTGAGAATTGATTCGACTTTAACCGGCTGTGAGTTGATGATATGAACGTATATTTTGATGTTTCTTGAGTCTAGATTGTAGTTTAATGAAATATCTACCTGGAGAAATTTAGTTTGTAATTTTTAGAGGCTTGTAAGGCCACTTTTTGATTTTTGGGAAATCATGTGTCCAGTCGTATTTAAAAGTCTGGAAAATCCGTCTGGGTTTTCCAATTTTAATTTCCAAACCGTGTCGAGTTACAAATAGCCCTTTGAACTGGGTAAACTTTGGGATGTCTATTAGTAGCTGGAATTTTTTAGATTTTTGTGAATTTTTCTTAAAAGTTTTATAATTAATAACTTTTCGTATAGTAAAATAAATCAGAAATCTGGACGACTTGGTTTAAGTGAATTTTAATCCATAGTTATGCTACTTAATAAAATCTGGAAAAATTAGATAAAATACTTAAGACATTGAAGTATTTCTGGGAATTTTTGGAGAATTTATTTCTGAGTTCTTATATGATTTTCAATTTATAGAAAACATAACAATTTCATGTTTAAAACTAATAGAAATCTGATAAAAGGTGTAAAAGGATTTAAAAGGTGTTATGTGTTTGTTTTTAAAACTAAAGGGTTTAAATGGTCATTCTTCTAAAACTAAAGGACCTAACTGGTGAACACCTGTAACTTTATAGTAATTACACTTTACACCCTAAATTTACGAGAATTGCATATTAACCTTAAACTACGAATACGATCATCCTTAATAGTTAATTTGGCATACGAGAATGTTAATAATCAAAGTTACCGCAAATGGAATGAGAACTAAAATGAAACCTTACGATTCTTTGTAGATCGGTTGAAGAAGGAGTGATCTCCTATTTGATTTGCTTTTCATTTCTCTTGCTTGCGTATTCGTTAAGGTACGGATACTCTGCCCTTGTTCAGTAAGGGTTCCTACACACTATTCATTGATGTTGAGTTATGATTCAGTTAAGATTTCCCAATCCACTGCTATGTTCCCTTTGAGTGAACCTTTGATATTCCTCTTGATTATGATCTGAGCTTCGTTTATCTGACCTATGCCTTTGCCAAGTTGCTCTAAAGTTCTGAACTATCCTTGTGAGAAACTAAGATTTTGAAATGGTTTACTAAACTAAGGTTTTTGAACTACTTGTTTTGAACTATCTTTTACGAAGACTATTTTAATGATTATCTTTATGAAACCAATTTAAAGACCATTTTAATTAAATACCTTGATTAAGCTTTCTAAAATGAATCTGTTGAATAAAGACTTTGAAGATGGATCCTTTGATACAGACTTTGAACTTTAGTTATGATCCTCTTTGTTTTTAAAACTATGATATGAACTTTGGAGGACCTTGGTGAACCCTTTTCTATGGACCTTGTGATATGACTTTGAGATGCACCTTTTGATATATGATCTTTTGTGATGACTTTGAGATGAACCCGTTTGCATGACTTTGAGACCTGACTCTTAGTTTGATACCCGAGCCACCTTTTGTTTCCTAGCCAGGAAGGTAACCTGGCCATGTCTGTGATGCACCACTGGCATGACTCCTGTGTGGGGGAGTGATTTCTCACGCCGTCCCCTTTTATATTATGATATGGCCATGATGACTTTGAGATTTTGATTTTGAGATTGACTTTGAGTGGGGGCGTATGGATTGCAATCCTAGGCATGTTTTGTTTAGTGGATTTAACTATGACTTTGAGTATGACTTTGAGGTGACTGGTGCATGTGTGCTATACACGCCTTTCACATTTCTGGGAGCTAGCTACTCCACCCCTGTTGATACATGAGGACACCCCTCATATTATCTGGTTGCCTGAGAGGTATCCCCTCTGATTGTGAGAATATGATTTTGAGATGTTGACTTTGAGATTATGACTTTGAGTTATGGGCTCGTGGTGGATGACTATCCTTAACCTTTACTCTTGTATCTTATTTATATTTCATTCATTATGCTACATTCTGGTTATTTCCGTTTACTTTCGTTTCCGTTTATCATGTATCTGTTCACTGGGCTTTTTAAGCTCAGCCGCACGTTTTCTTTTCGTGTGCGGCAGGTTTTAGTTGGAAGATGGGTTCGAGTGAAGAGACTTTTGGACTTAGAAGACTGGATAGTTTCGGCCTAGAGATGATTAGAAAGTATTCTATTGTTAGAAATTGTATTCGCTTTTGTAACCTTGTAATTCCAGTATTTCATTTGTAACCTTTGAGAATCTTTGTATTACTTTTGAAGGTATGCTTTGTTATATCTGATACGAAACCATTTGCGTGATATCTTTACCCTTGTCGGGTTGGGGTGTTACAATTGAAATGTACAAGATCAAGATCATTCTGCTCCAGATACGCCGCATCCTACTTCTTACATACGGCGCATCACTATCAAGATTTCACAAGTAATAATCCAAGACGGCAAAGGACATGCGCCGCATAGAGAAATGGAGTTACGCCGCATCTTCTGGCGGTGTACGAATATTCCTGAATATATTAATCTTGGACCCCACGCGAAGTTAAGTCAATGCGCCGCATCTACTTATCCTATGCGCCGCATCTAGCCCTCAGACAGAAACTATAAATACCCCAAAGTCAGACGAATTTCGAGGTTCGATTCTACAACAAAAAAAGACCGAAGACCGAAGAAACCCTAGAGCCGAATTCAGACGAATTAGGAGCAGAAGACACACCTTGAACGAAGATACAAGAGCTGTAAGAAGGTCCTGCATGTATTCAATTCATTAAGTAGTTTTGTTTTATTGTATTAGTACACTTTAATTCATCAGGATTGATGGGCCGATTCCATGTGACTACGGAAAACCATGGGCACCCCTTAAAATTGCTTTCTCATTAATTAAAGTTTATATGTTGATGTCTTTGGTGACTTTTATTAGTGCATTGATAACCTCTGTGCCTAGCAGAGCATTGCTTGGGTCGCCATGCCCCTTCCTCGCCTATTTATTCTATCGTTTCTAGGATAGTAGGATAGACATAAGTAATCATTAAGGGTTTACTCACCAATAAGATTAGAGCCAACGAGAAAGGTTTAACTCTCGGTGCGTTGCATCGAACTATACACTTCATATAAAACTAGCAATAAAACAAGTGACAAGCTACTTAATTATCAGGACAGGTCTTCTTATTGTCTCAAGTATCTATCTGTGTACGTGTGTGCTAATCGCTGATTCGTGCTTATTAGTTTAGTTTATTATTATATCATAACTAAACCGTGCCAGTCTCTCAGGCTGACCCCCCTTGCGTTAGATTAGGTTGTATAGCTAACTTAAGATATTAAAATACTGATTAGAATAACTAGATAATACGTTCCACTCTTAGTGATCGACACTCTACTTACCATTATATTCATACTGACCGGGTACACTGCTCGTTAAAGTGTGTGTTATTGATAAGTCGGCTAAATATAAATTTAAAACTTGAATACTGCTAAAACCACAACGACATACCGTGGATATAAAAATAAGAGCATAACACGCACGCATCAAGTTTTTGGTGCCGTTGCCGGGGAGTGAATTGTTATTATCTGTTAATTTGATTAGTATTTTAATTAGGTTTTTTTTTTAATTTTTATTCTAACCGCTAACCCCGTTGTATAATAGTTAATTTGCATTCATTGTATTATTTACATATTTTCTGTTTTTGTGTGTTTTTATTTTCGTTTGTTTTTATTTTTGTTTTTCTTTTTCTATTTTCTGTATTCTGCTATCGTTGTACTGTGCAGATTCAAACGATACGGCGCATCTATTTTCATAGATACGGCGTATTGCGTTTAATTTTTATAAAATACAACGCTTTTAATAAATTCGATACGACGCATCTGTAAAACCCCGAAATCTAACATAATATGAGATGACAAAAATGGCCTCAAATTTAAAATTTTGAGAACTTATGAAAATTTGTATAAGTAACACCATTTGACATTTAACCTAAGTTAATTATGTTTTAAATCATCTAATGAATTAAGCTAATAAATATTCCATACATTATGAATTTGAAAATCACAAAATAAAATCCTACACATTAAGCCTTAACTAGGCGATCCATATGATAAGTCCAACATTAAAATATTTGGCCCAAAAGAGTTAGAAGCAAGAAGAGATAACTAAGATTTATTTAGCCCATTAAGGAGATTGATCTATTCCCTAAATACACCTAAAATCAATATTCGGTTCCCATAATCCATAAAATACCGAAAATTGCAAACCCTAAATCCCTCCCACTCCAAAGTTCGGTTATCTCTTCTCCTCCATTCCATTCGATTCTATTTGCAGCCAAAGGAAGGATTTTGTTGTATTCTTATTCAATCCATATCAAGGTAATCTTGTTCTTGTCAAAAGTAATCCATACGAATTGATAATAAAAACTCTAATCGATCCTTGTTATGTGTTTTCTTGTGTTTTGTCGATCGACCCAAAGAAAAGAAGGAAGAAGAGAGCTTCGTGTGGTGATTTAATCTTGTTGTTGTTCGTGTTTTCCGTTGGTCTACAAGGGTATTGTATCACTCCTTGTTAATCATTGTTCAATTCTTGTGTTTTTGTCAAGTTTGATGTCACTTAAGATGATAATTTTGGCTGCATAAAATCATAAATTAGAAAACCCTAAAATATTATATATGAATCGGACAGGAGCTTATGTGTTGAAATCATTCGATTTGATTATGTTAAGACCTGTAATAATTGACCTAAATATGTTTGGATTAACCTATAATCATTATGTGTTAAGAATTAAAGAGGTAATATGATCAAAACCCTAAGTCATACATGAATCTGTGATGAACTGCTACTGATCTGGAACTTTGTCCGACTTTAACCGGCTATAACTAAATGATGTGAACGTATATTTTGGTGTTTTAAGAGTCTAAAACTAAGTTCAATGAAATGGATACTTGGGAAAATTTAGTTTGTAATTTTTAGAGGCCTGGAAAGTTACTTTTTAATTTTTATAAAATTATGTGTCTGATCGGATTTGTGAGTCTGGAAAATCAGTCTGGGTTTTTGAATTTTAATTTCCAAACCGTGTCGAATTAGGAGGTGTTCTTTGAACTGGGTAATATTTGGGATGTCTATTACTTCCTGGAATTTTTTTATATTTTTGTGAATTTTTCTTAAAAGGTTTATAATTAATAACTTTTCGTATAGCAAAATTAATCAGAAATCTGGACGAGTTGGTTTAAGTGAATTTTAATCCATAGCTATGTTACTTAATAAAATCTGGAAAAATTAGATAAAATAATTAAGACATTAAAGTATCTCTGGGAATTTTTGGGGAATTTATTTCTGAGTTCTTATATAATTTTCTATTTATAGAAAACCTAACAATTTCAAGCTTAAAACTGTTAGAACCTGATGAAAGGTATAAAAAGGGTTTTGAAAGGTGTTTCGTGTTATTTTAAAAACTAAAGGGACTAAATGTGTAATTTTATGAAACTTGAGGGTTTGATTCATGCCACACTTATAATTTAGAGTATAATCTGTAATTTAGTAAGTATGAGGGTTAGTTGAGTAATGATGAACATAATAAAGGTTGAAGTGTAATTTGTATAATTATAAGGTTTATTTTGTGATTTTGGTAAATCAAGGGTGTAATGTGTAAACTATGAAACTTAAAGGACGGGAGATGTGATTATGAATAAATGATGTACTTAAATTAGTAGTTGCAATATTTTCATTCAAGACCCTTAACTTTGGGATGTTGCAATTAAAAACCCTAACTTATGGAAACATGTCATATTCAACCTTGAACTTATGAAAAAGGCATTTTGAACCTTAACCTACTAACATGGTCATCTTTAATAAGTTGATAATCAGGAATGATAATAACTAAAGTTACTGAATGTGTAAAGTTACCTAAGATAGAGAGAAACTAAAATGAAACCTTATGATTAAGAAACTATGAAATCATAAAGCTATGAAACTTATAAGTACAATTATAACTCATGTAGATTCGCTGAAGCGGGAGTAATCCGGTGTTTTGTGATCTGCCTTTGGTTTGTTTTGCTATCGGATAAGGTACAGATACTCTGCCTTTTTCAGTAAGGGTTCTCATATGCCATACATTGATTTTGAGTTATGATTCAGTTAAGATTTCCCAAGCCATTGCTATGTTCCCTTTGAATGAACCTTGATATTACTTTTGATATGACTTTGAGATGCACCTCTTGATATATGACCTTGTGTTATGATTTTGAGATATGACTCTTAGTTTGATACCCGAGCCATTTTTGTTCTTTCCTAGCCAGGAAGGTAACCTGGCCATGTCTGTGATGCACCACTGGCATGACTCCTGTGTGGGGGAGTGATTTCTCACACCGTCCCTTTTATATTATCTGCTATGGCCATTATGACTTTGAGATTATGACTTTGAGTTTGGGGGCGTATGGATTGCAATCCTAGGCTTGTTTGTGAATTTGAGTATGACTTTGAGTATGACTTTGAGGTGACTGGTGCTGTGTGCAATACACGCCTTTCACATTTCTGGGAGCTGATCACTCCACTATTATGATACATGAGGACACCCCTCATATTATCTGGTTGCCTGAGAGGTATCCCCTCTAATTGTGAGACTATGATTTTGAGATGATGACTTTGAGATTATGACTTTGAGTTTCTGGGCTCGTGGTAGATGACTATCCTACTCTTCTCTTATTATCAATTCGTTTCTTTTATACCTTCTGACATTCCCATTGCCTATATTATATTTCTGTTTCGTTATTCTTTGCTTGTATATGTATCTGTTCACTGAGCTTTTTAAGCTCAGCCGCACGTTTTCTTTTCGTGTGCGGCAGGTAATAAGCAGGACGACGGGTTTTGGGTATGAGTGAAGAGACTTTTGGACTTAGAAGACTGTGATAGTTATTCTGAAGTAGAGACCATTAGAAGGAGTTGCTTTTGCAGACTTAGTAATTAGCTTTTGTTTCCCTTGTATCCTTGTGTATTCAGTATTTCATTTGTAACCTTTGAGAATCTTTGTATTACTATTGAATGTATGTTTTGTTTGATCTGATATGAAGCTATAAATGTGATATCTTTACCCTTGTCGGGTTGGGGTGTTACAGCATCTTTCCCCAAGATACGGCGTATTCTGTTTTTATTAAGAAATTTTTCTAAACGATAACGCCATACGACGCATCTGTTTTAACAGATACGGCGTATTTACTATTTTAATTAAAAACAGTTTTCGAATTATTAAACAGATACGACGCATCGATTTTTATCGATACGGCGCATCTTCTGAATCAAAAATCTTGTATTTTGAAACGTAACGAAAATACGGCGCATTAACTTTTGTTAATTACGACGCATTTAATTTTAATTAGATACGTTGATTTTTGATAATTAAATTGATACGGCGCATTCTAAATTATAAGCGGCGTATCTACTTTCTGAATAAAAGTCTGATTAAATTTTAACGATTAGAAGATACGGCGTATCCAACTTTTTGGATACGGCGCATCGTCTGCAGATATCAGTAACTTTTATTTTTTGTATTCCGTATTCGTTGTTAATTTTCTGATATATTACTTTCTTGAACATACCCTACTGATGCTTTTGTGATAGTTTCAGGAAGTGCATGACCAGGAGTTCAACTAAGAACTTGATTATACCTTTCGAAGATCCTGAACGAGCCTTTCATTCGCTTAAAAGGCTTTTCAACACAAAAAGCTTTGAAATTTCAAGTTCGTTCGAGCTTGATTACTTTTCTGAAGAAAAAGAGGAAGAAGAAACAGAAGCAATGGCGGAAAACACTACCATGGAGGAATACATGAACAAAACCCGTGCTGATTACACTTCAGGAGTTGCTAGACCAAAGTTTGATGAAAGGTCAAAGTTTGAGTTGAAGGGTCAGTTTCTCAAGGAGCTAAGAGAAAATGCTTTCAGTGGAACAGAACATGAGGATGCTAATGAACATGTTGAAAAGGTCCTCGAGATTGCAGATTTGTTTACTACGGAAGGAGTCACTGACGATTAACTTATGCTAAGAATCTTTCCAATTTCGCTAAAAGGAGCTGCTAATAAGTGGCTAAGGAATGAACCTGCTAGTTCAATCACTACATGGGAAGATTTGAAGAGCAAATTCCTGAAGAGATATTGTCCACCTGCTAAAACTGCTAAAAAGATGGAGGCTATCAACAGTTTCAAGCAAGAGCCTGATGAAACTCTTTATCAAGCTTGGGAACGATTTAAAGACCTATTGATGAAATGCCCTCAACATTATCTAAGTGAAATGCAGGAGATAATATTGTTCTATCAAGGATTGGACGTGCCTACTAGACAAATCTTGGATGCTAAGGGAGCTGTACCTCAAATGAGTGCAGCCAATGCTAGGAAAGCTATCCAAGAAGCTGCTGATCATTCTCAAAAATGGCACGACGGAACCTCTACTAGATCTAAGAGCAGCACTAATTTTGACGGGTTTGCTGCTATTCAAGCTCAATTGGATAAAATTAGTAGAGAGATGAAGAAGCGTGATGAGAAAGTGTATGCTGCCCAAGTTGGATGTGAAAAATGCGAAGGACCTCACTACACTAAAGATTGCCCTAATAAGAATGAAAGTGAGACGTTTGAAGAAACATACTACACACAATTTGGACAACCATTCCGACCTTCAGGAAGATTTAGGGAAGCTACTCCGGGATACTATCAAAAGAACAACTTTAATCCCACTTATCAAGAAAGGAGGCAGACTTTAGATGACACTCTAAAGCAAATTATGGCCGATGCTGCTAAAAGACATGAAGAGAACACTGCTATGATCAAAGAAATCCGAGCTTCAACGGATACTGTTACAAGAAATCAAAGAGCTTCGATCAAAGCATTGGAACAACAAATTGGACAAATGAGAAAAGTTCTTCAAGAAAGGGGATACAGAAGTTTACCTAGCTCAACTGAAACCAACCCAAGAGATCATGTCAAGGCCATAAGCACCACTGAGGAAGTCACGCCTAACGTACCTAGATGATTGATGAATGGTAATGATGGTGCAAAGCCCGAATTTTTCTTTAATTCTTCAATAAGTGTAAGGAGGCTACTAAAAGAGAAGACAAAGATTGAAGAAGAGATCAAGGCTACAATGAAAGAAGAGAGCTCTGCAACCGAATTACATGCCTTGCCTCATAAAGAAAAGGACCCAGGAAGTTTTACTTTACCTTGTTCAATTAATGATATATCTTTCAATAATGTGTTAGCTGACTTAGGAGCTAGCGTTAGTGTAATGCCCCTTAAGACATTCACTACTCTAGGACTAGGAAAATTAGCACCAACTAAGTTGCTTATTGAATTGGCTGATAAAACGGTAAAACGACCTGAGGGGATTGCTAAAAATGTGCTAGTTAAGATTGAGAAGTTTGTTTTACCTGTAGACTTTGTTATATTAGATATGCCCGAGGATGTTAAGATTCCTTTAATCCTTGGAAGACCTTTCTTGTCTACCGCCCATGCTAAGATTGATGTGTTTAAAAGAAAAATCTCATTAAAGGTAGGGAATAATAAACTAATCTATAAGTGCCAAGATCTTGCTAAAAGCATAATTAGAGGCGTCTATGTGCTAGGATTAAGAGAACGTATGGACCTCGATCTTGAAGCTAGGCTTATGGGAGAAACATTGATTCAAAACAACTCAACTGATCCTAATCATGAGAACTTCGAGGAATTTATTGACCTTAACGTACCTACCAAACTTAGGCGCGATATTGTTAATGATTCTGATGATGAGTGGTATGATTGCGTAGTAATTAACAAACGTAGGAGGATAGTTGAGACTACAAATTTGAATAATGATGTGTTTATTGAACTACCACCCCACCTTGCATATTTATGCCTATATAATAATAAGAATTTCCCGTCTATCATTTTGTCATCTCTGCCCTAAAAGGACAGAACTTTGTTTATACAGATATTAAAGAAGAATGGCGTGGAAATTAAGGACGAGCAAGGAGTGTTCAATATTACTGAATTGGCGATGAGGGAGCGCGATGCTTCCGACTCTTTCAGTGATCGATATTAAGGAGCTGAACGTGAGTCTAACTTGAAGACTCTGGAATAAAGACAAGTGCTGACCGGGAGACAACCCGGAGAATTTTTACTTTTCTTTTCTGTGTCGAGTCAGTCATGCCCGCAGAAGATACGGCGCATCTCAATCTTAAGATGCGACGCATCGCCTGCACTGGTCATATCTTACTTTATTTTTCTGCATTTTTACTTTTGACTTTAAAACTTTCTGTCAGTATTTTAATGCGGCGCATCCCTGGTTAAGGATGTGACGCATCTTCTATTCTGATTCGTATTTATTCTAGGCTCGATACGGCGTATCTTCTTCTATAAGATACGGCGTATCGACTGACCTGATGATTTTCATTTTAATTTTTTAAGTTTCATTTTTACTAACTACTAATGTATTATGCAAGTTTGAACTTTCTTAACTCAGGTGTGTTTAAGTCTTGATGGTATTATAGATTCCTGCATTTCTTGTGGATACATCATCTATGAAGCTTAAACGTTCTCATCCACAAGAAAGATGATTTTTGCTCTTAAACAAATAATGGAGGATCATACCGAGCAAATCTCAGGGGAGTTTTTCTGTTCTAATTCTTTTATTTTCCAATTTTTAACCTTTAATACAAACAACGAGGACGTTGTTTAAACTTAAGTGGGGGGATTGGAGAATTAGAACACTTACTTGTCCTAAACTTTTTCAAAATATGCTTAAAATGTGCTTAATATATCAAAATTTAAAATTTTTAGCATGTTTTTGTTTAAAGTCTAAATTACATAGCTGCACACATAACATTATTTCAAAAATTGTGAACTTTTCAAAATTCACAAATCTATGAGTGTGCCGGTGACTTGTAAACTTTAGAATTTGGCTTGTATACTATTCGAGACCACCATAATAAGTATTATTTACATAATTGGAATGACTTGTCTAAATTGGTAAATTTCTAGGATTACACCCAAATAGCCTTTATATGTTATGTGATATTAGCTAACTACACTGTTTAGCTAACCCCCGTACAAACCTTTTGTTACTCTCACTTTTAGAGTAAGATACCCCTAGAAAAACACTCAGAGCCATTCCTTTCGTTTCTTACACCTTTGTTATAATGTTTCGTTACACCCTTACACCTTAGCCTACCCTGTAGATTAAAATCCGTGGTTGGTTAATTGCTTTAGGCAAAGTGTGTCTCCTTACATTACCTGTGTTCGCGTGCGTAATTCATTATCTTTGGTTGAGTCAGGAAATTGCACAATGCAATTGGTATGAAAGTAAATATTGTATATCTTTGAGTTTATTTTTCGTGTGTTTACTACTTTCGCTATTACAGTTATTTCTGAAAGTATGAAAAGTATGGAAAAAATTATCCGGAAAAATAGTGATAGAAAAGTTGTGAAATTTCACACGTATATGTTGATGTCAAAAAAAAAAAAAAAAAAAAAAAAAAAAAAAAAAAAAAAAAAAAAATCTAAAAAAAGAAAAGAAAAAGAAAAAAAAGGAAAAGTTGGATGTTTGTTTTAACCAACTTATGTAAAGTTTTGTATTAAGTGGTCGATATCACCACTAGTTGTTGTATATTATATTTATGGATTGAATGGGAGTTGGCCGTTATGGGAACGCCAACTAAGGTTATTCTTTGATTGAGATCTTGTTGAGTATAATTCGTGTCTACCTAAAGCGTGTGTTTCAAGTGTTAAAGCGTGAGTTATTCAATGATATGAGTCTTATTCATGGGATGGTTGGGATAGCAATTTACCACACTTAGGATTTTAATTTATCTGTTTTGTTTTATTTTTCATTTTACACCAATTTGTATCCCAAATATTATCCATACCCTATATTATTCTTTATCCTAACCTTTGATTTATTGAGATTAGGGATTTGAGCAATCTTAAGTATCGTAATCTTGGATTCGGCTATGTATTTATGATTTTGTCGCCTTTTTTGATATAATATTATTGGTAAAGATTACTTGGTCCTATCTTTAGCCTATTCGAGTTAAGGATTTGAGCAATTGCAAGTATCGTGTTCGTGGATTCGATCATGTATTTGTGATTTTGTCGCCTTTTCTGGAATTTGAGATCGATAGAGATTAAGAAGAATGATTAACCCTTAACCTACAAACCCTTTTTACCGCTTTAGACTTGTTATTCCTTGGCTTTAGTGGAGGAAATGCGTATACTTGCCAAGCTTATGACAGAATATTCGTCACGACTGGACAGTTAAACGATTCGATTTGCTTTTATCAAAATATTTTATTTTATTTCTAATTCGTTAAGTGTTTGGTTGTGTGATTATGACAAAATGAATACATGCTTAAATATAAAAATAAATTCTAATATCTTTTAGGATACATTTTCATAAGATTTATTCTAAGGTTTACTTGGGGACAAGTAAAGTTCAAGTGGGGGGATATTTGATGAACTCAAATAAGTACATTTTATGACCATCATTTATCCTATTTATTTGACTTGTTTTATTATATTATCTGTGAGAATTGATACGTTAATGTTTACATTTGTAATTCTCAGGTAAAAACAAGTACTATGTGAAACTTGGCGATTTTGGACTAATTATGGAGCAAAACAAGCAAGATATTAAGAGTCTATTGAAATGTACAAGATCAAGATCATTCTGCTCCAGATACGCCGCATCCTACTTCTTACATACGGCGCATCACTATCAAGATTTCACAAGTAATAATCCAAGACGGCAAAGGACATGCGCCGCATAAAGAAATGGAGTTACGCCGCATCTTCTGGCGGTGTACGAATATTCCTGAATATATTAATCTTGGACCCCACGCGAAGTTAAGTCAATGCGCCGCATCTACTTATCCTATGCGCCGCATCTAGCCCTCAGACAGAAACTATAAATACCCCAAAGTCAGACGAATTTCGAGGTTCGATTCTACAACAAAAAAAGACCGAAGACCGAAGAAACCCTAGAGCCGAATTCAGACGAATTAGCAGCACAAGACACACCTTGAACGAAGATACAAGAGCTGTAAGAAGGTCCTGCATGTATTCAATTCATTAAGTAGTTTTGTTTTATTGTATTAGTACACTTTAATTCATCAGGATTGATGGGCCGATTCCATGTGACTACGGAAAACCATGGGCACCCCTTAAAATTGCTTTCCTGTCAATTAAACTTTATATGTTGATGTCTTTGGTGACTTTTATTAGTGCATTGATAATCTCTGTGTCTAGCTGAGCATTGCTTGGGTCGCCATGCCCCTTCCTCGCCTATTTATTCTATCATTTCTAGGATAGTAGGATAGACATAAGTAATCTTTAAGGGTTTACTCGCCGATAAGATTAGAGACAACGAGAAAGGTTTAACTCTTGGTGCGTTGCATCGAACTATACACTTCATATAAAACTAGCAATAAAACAAGTGACAAGCTACTTAATTATCAGGACAGGTCTTCTTATTGTCTCAAGTATCTATCTGTGTACGTGTGTGCTAATCGCTGATTCGTGCCTATTAGTTTAGTTTATTATTTTATCATAACCAAACCATGCCAGTCTCTCAGGCTGACCCCCCTTGCGTTAGATTAGGTTGTATAGCTAACTTAAGATATTAAAATACTGATTAGAATAACTAGATAATACGTTCCACTCTTAGTGATCGACACTCTACTTACCATTATATTCATACTGACCGGGTACACTGCTCGTTAAAGTGTGTGTTATTGATAAGTCGGCTAAATATAAATTTAAAACGTGAATACTGCTAAAACCACAACGACATACCGTGGATATAAAAATAAGAGCATAACACGCACGCATCACACCCCAATCCGACAAGGGTAGAAGTATCACATTATGTTGACGAATCAAAGCATACATAATACACAGCGGAAGTCTTATAACAAAATTCATTAAAGAAGTCAAGCCAACACGGCTTAAACCAAAAACATAAGTTCAAATGATAACGAATAATCCAAAGGCACGAATAATAGAATGAAATCCAGTCTAAACAAATGCCATAAATAAAGGTGGTAAACTAAGGTAGAAACTCCATCTAATCTCTACTCTCATCCCATAGCCAAATCCCAGCTCCTAGCTTAGGTACCTGCCGCAGGAAAAGGAAATGCGGCTGAGCTTAAAAAGCCCAGTGAACAGATATATAATAGACGGAAAACGAAAGCAAACGAAAACGGACAGATACAGTATAATGTATAAGGTATAGGCAAAGGCATGAAGTAAGAAAAGAAAAGAGGTCAGTAATCCAACACGAGCCCACACAAATCACATCACATATCACAATTCTGTAGCAATCTAGAGGGGATACCTCTCAAGTAACAAGATAATATGAGGGGTGTCCTCATGTATCAAATTGGAGTGATCAGCTCCCACATTTTGTGAAAGACGTGGATTGCACCCATGCATCAGTCACCGAATAATATCACATATCACATCACAAATACGTACCTAGGATGCATCCATACGCCCCCCACACAAATCACATTTGCCATAATAATATAAAGCGCGCATATCACAATCACAATGGGGACGGTGTGGAAAATCACTCGACCACACGGGAGTCATGCCATTGGTGCATCAATGACATGGCCATGTTACCTTCATGGCTAGGAAACACATTTGGCTTGGGTATCAAACTGAAGGGTCAAAGGTCAAAGGTCCAAATAAAAGCAAAGGTTCAAATAGTCTAAGTCATCGAATCATAGTCAAAGTCCAAATATCAAAGGTTCATAGCAAAGGGTTCATATCAAAAGTTCAAATGCCAAAGGTTCATATCGAACATCAAGGTCAAATCGAATCAAATAATCGAACCAAAGTGTAGGGAACATAGCAATGGCTTAGGAAATCCTAATATGAATCAAGATTAATGAGTCCAAAAGAGAGAAAAGCACCCTTACTGGAAAAGGGTAGAATATCTGTACCTTATTAAACAAGCAAGCAACAATAATGGCAAACACGGAAAAGAGTCAAGACCTCTCCTTCTTCACACCTAAAGGAGTAGAAGACATGATTACAATTGGTTCTTAATTTAGATTACTCATTTTAGTTTATCTTTCCATTTTGAGTAACTTTCCAATTATAGCAAGTTTCCACTTTAAGTAGGTTTACTCATTTTAAGTGATTTTCCATATTTAGTAACTCTAGTTATTAACAATCCCGTTTATCAACTTAAAGTATTCAAGATGACCATTTTAGTAGTTCAAGGTTCATAAGGTTATTTACATATGATTAAGGTTATTATGGTAGTTTTACACATTTGAGGGTTTATTAAGTAATTATGATAAATCTAAGGACCAATTATGCAATTATCATAAAATTAGGGTATAAAGTGTAATTATTATAAAGTTACAGGTTTTTACAAGTTAAGTTCTTTAGTATTAGAAAAATAACAATTTAAACCCTTTAGTATTAGAAAATAAACAAATAACACCTTTTAAATGTCTTTTTACACTTTAACAGATTTTATGAATGAACTGGACATGTTTCAAATAATTTATGAATCGTATTAGAACTTCAAAATAAAATCTACAAAAATTCAAAGAGATACGTCAATGTCCCTTTTATTTTACCTAAATTTTCCATATTTTATTAACTAGTATAGGTACGAATGAAAAATCCATTTTCCTAACCTGTTCTAGAATCGTATCTGATGAAACACCCGAACAGAAATTAATTCTATACCCCATCTATAAAACTTATAAAAATCTAGAAAAATTCCAGTAACTAATAGACATGTCAAATATCATCCAGTTCAAAGTACACCTTCTAATTCGACATGGTTTGTAATTTAAAAATCATAGACTCGGACTAATTTTCCAGGTATACGAATTCGATTTGACTCTTGTTTTTCCAAAAATAAAAAAGTGGTCTTCCAGATCTCTAAAAATTACAAGATAAATTTCTTCAGGAAGCTATTTCATTAAACTCCTTTCTAGACTCCAGAAACTCCCAAAAATACATTTTTATCACAAAGATACAATCGATTCAATTAGGACAATTTTCCAGGTCAGTAACAGTCTTCATCATAACATGTAATCTTTTATAGTTTTCTTAATCCAACCTCTAGTTCTTGATACAAAACAAATATACATTCATTAAAATAGATATAGGTCGATTCATACATCTCATAAACACGTTCCTACCCATTATATTTCAGATTCATAAGCAAGTTGGTTCATATTAGGGTTTATATAAAATCATTATTTCATGTAACCATTTATCATTTTATGTGTTCTCCTTTATGATCATAGGCGAATGTATACTTGCAAAATCATCAAGAATTGAAAGGGAAAGGGATGATATGAATACCCTTGAAGCGTGATCAAAACACAAGAACGAGACACCACAAAAATCACCACGATTTCCTCCTTCTTCTCTTCTTGGGTCGTACGACAGAAAAAGGGAAAAACAAGGCAAGAACCGATTAGGGTTTGCTCCAAATTCGAAATAGATTGATACTAGTATAACATGTTTACCTTACGATGGGAAAGAAACACGAGTAGAACAAGAATCAAGCCTCCTTTTTGGGGTGTTTGTGGATCGGCAGTAGCAGCACAAGGAGAGAGCCGAGAGTTTGGTTTTAGAGAATTAGGGTTTGATGTGTTTTTGTGATATTCGGTTATACCAAGAAAAAGAAACCGTGTGTTAACTTTAGAAGGGATTTATGGACCGAATCAAGGCTATCATTTAGGAGATATGATGGGCTTTAGTCAAGTATTTTGTTACAAGAATGAATTTGGTCATAATCCTAGTTATAATACATGGTGTGGCGTTTTTTTTTTTTGTACAAATGATATAGGTTAGGACATTTTAATTTGATTAACATATAAGTATTAGTTTAAGTAGTTAAATTCAAATCTTAGGTAGTTTATAATATAACTTACATTAGGTTAAATACACTTTATGTTACTTACATGATTTTCTTAAGTTCTTAAAATTTTAAATTGAGGGCATTATTGTCAATTCATATTATGTTAAATTTTTGGGTTTTACAACTTCTTCCCCTCTAAAAGAAAATTTTTCGTCCTCGAAAATTGAAATGAGCACGAAATGAAGACATACCAGACTACGAAAAGAAATGAGGGTAACTAGCTCGCATCGATTCTTCGGTTTCCCAGGTAGCCTCACGCTCTGGGTGGTTCTTCCAAAGAATCTTTACAAATGGAATAACTTTGTTTCTCATGACTCTTTCCTGCCGATCTAAAACAGCTTCCGGCTCTTCAGACAAAGACATATCAAGCCGGATCTGATCAAGAGGATATGATACCACATGCAAAGGATGATAGTTGTATCCCCTCAAAAGAGATACATGGAAGACGTTATGCACACGTGACAGCTGAGGAGGTAGAGCCAAACGGTAAAAAACCTCTCCAATACGATCAAGAATCTCAAATGGTCCGATAAATCGAGGACTAAGCTTGCCCTTGATTCCAAAATGTTTAACCCCACGAAACGACGATACTTTAAGAAATACACGATCACCAACATGGAACTCCAAATCGCGACGATGCTTATCAGCATAACTTTTCTGACGAGCACGAGCCTCCTTCAACTTTTCCCTAGCAACGTCCACCTTCTCGTTAGTGATCTGAACCAACTCCGGACCCTCAATAATACGCTCACCCACTTCATTCCAACAAACCGGTGCTCTACACTTACGCCCATACAACATCTCAAATGGAGTCATTCGAATACTCGCATGCCAACTGTTGTTATAGGCAAACTCCACCAAGCACAAATACTCGTCCCAACTTCCAGTCCACTCTAAAGCACACGCCCTCCACATGTCCTCCAAGGTCTGAATGGTCCTTTCTGACTGACCATCTATCTGCGGATGAAAAGCCGTGCTAAACTTAAGACGTGCACCCCAAGCACTTTGCAACCCTTTCCAAAAACGAGAAGTAAACCGCGGATCTCTATCTGAAACAATAGCCGTCGGCATACCATGAAGTCTAACAATCTCCTGTCTAAAAATCTCTGCCAACTTACTGACACGGTAATCCATACGAATAGGTAGGAAATGAGCAGACTTGGTTAGTCGATCAACAACCACCCAAATCGCATCATGTTTCCTTTTGGTAAGAGGTAACCCCGATACAAAATCCATAGAAATCTCCTCCCACTTCCAGGTCGGAATGTCTAAAGGCTGCAGCAAACCACTAGCCCTCTGATGCTCGATCTTGACTTGCTGACAAGTCATACACTTAGCTACAAAAGAAGCCACATCATGCTTCATACCACTCCACCAGAAATGCTGCTTAAGATCCCTGTACATCTTGGTGGAACCAGGATGAATAGTGAATGGGGAACTATGAGCCTCAGATAGAATAGCCTCTCGCAACTCAGGATCATTAGGAACACAAAGACGATCCTCAAACCATACCACGCCAAAATCATCCACGCTGAACTCTGTCTGTTTACCCTCTTCAACATTCTGAACCTCCTTCTGAGCCTCCTTAATCCGTAGGATGAGATTGGACTCAACCTTAAGGCTGGCCCAATAACCGTCATAACCCCGAATACAAAGCTCAACATCAAGAATCTCCAGGTCATTAAGAATCCGAGGTTCAATTTCAAGATTTGCTATCATGCCGGATTTCCGACTAAGAGCATCAGCAACCACATTAGCTTTACCCGGATGATACTGAATATTCGTGTCATAATCCTTCAGAAGTTCTAACCACCGTCTCTGTCTCATGTTAAGTTCCTTCTGGGTGAAGATATACTTGAGACTCTTGTGGTCAGTGAAGATATCACATGACTCGCCATACAAATAATGCCGCCAGATTTTTAACGCGAAAACAACAGCAGCTAACTCTAAATCATGAGTCGGGTAATTCTCCTCATAAGGTTTCAATTGCCTCGACGCATAATCAATAACCTTCCCGTGCTGCATAAGAACACAACCCAAACCTTTCTTTGACGCGTCACTATAAATCTGAAAACCACCCGATCCAGATGGAAGAGTCAAAATGGGAGCAGACACCAATCTCTGCTTCAGCTCCTCAAAACTATTTTCCCGCTCCTCAGTCCAAACAAACTTTTCACCTTTCCTCATCAATTGCATTAATGGCAAGGCCAAACGCGAGAAACCCTTAACGAAACGTCTGTAGTAACCAGCAAGCCCCAGAAAGCTCCTCACTTCAGTCACATTGGTAGGTCTTGGCCACTTGGTGATAGCCTCAACCTTAGCTGGATCCATGGTGATACCATCAGCAGATACAATGTGACCAAGGAAAGCAACTTGACTCAACCAGAACTCGCACTTAGAAAATTTTGCATACAACTTCTGCTGCCTAATAATCTCCAAAACAATCCGAAGGTGCTGCTCATGTTCCTCCTTAGATTTCGAATACACAAGGATGTCATCAATGAAGACAATAACGAACTTGTCGAGGTACTCGTGAAATACTCGATTCATAAGGTCCATAAATATAGCAAGAGCGTTAGTCAAACCGAAGGGCATAACCAGAAATTCATAGTGACCATAACGAGTTCGAAAGGCAGTTTTGGGAACATCTTGCTCCTTCACACGGAGCTGGTGATAACCGGACCTCAAATCAATCTTCGAAAAGTGTTTCGCTCCTTGCAACTGGTCAAACAAATCGTCGATGCGCGGAAGAGGGTAACGATTTCGGATTGTGATACGGTTAAGCTCACGGTAGTCAATACAGAGGCGCATGCTTCCATCCTTCTTCTTAACAAAAAAAACAGGTGCACCCCAAGGAGAAACACTGGTTCGAATGAAACCATTCTCCAAGAGTTCCTGTAACTGTTCCTTCAACTCCTTTAATTCAATGGGCGCCATACGATAAGGAGCTTTGGAGATAGGTTCGGCACCTGGAATAAGATCAATGCTAAACTCAACTTCCCTAGCAGGAGGAATACCAGGAAGTTCATCGGGAAACACATCAGCAAAGTCACGCACAACAGGAATACTTTCAATGCTCGGACCTTCCAAAGAGGTATCTTTAATGGATGCCAAAAAGCCAAGGCAACCATGAGAAATCAAAGTTCTGGCTTTCATAGCCGAGATGATCTTAACAGACTTAAGAGGCTGAGAACCATGATAGACAAAATTGGGATGATGAATATTGCCAAAGATCACATTTCTAGCATGGCAATCAATGGTAGCCTTATGAGAAGCCAACCAGTCCATGCCCAAAATCACATCAAAATCAATCATATCAATGGGGAGCAAATTTGCCGGACGAACACGATCATCAAAACGTAGAGGACAATTCACATATTCACGATCAATGATGACTTGGGTTTTCATCGGGGTAGAGATGGATATAAGATTAATTAATGGTGTTGGGGTTATATTAATTTTCTTAGCAAGCGAATTAGATATAATGGAATGGGTGGCACCGGTATCAAATAATGAAAATACAATACGATCACCAATGTAAAGAAAACCGGTAATGGTACCTGATGAGTTCGCCGCCTGATCACGAGTAGTAGCATAAACTCGACCCATCGTGGGAGCTGGCCTAGCCGATTCACTGGTGCAACTCGCTTATCGTGTGGACAATCCTTCACCTTGTGAGTAGTAGACCCACAAGCGAAACATCCCCCAGAAGCCTTGTGACAAACCCCCGGATGAGGCTTTCCACACGTAGAACAAAGAGGTGGAGGAGGTAACGCCTCAATAGGCCTCTTCTGACCTGAAGAACCCGAATGATGACTCGGCTGAGAACCCTGAGTAGACTGATCTCTAAACTGACGCGGGTTGTTATACCCACTCCTGCCAGAAACCCGCTGATCATGACTCCTGAAATCCTGACGCCTCTGATTAAAGTCCCGGTCCTAACGACCCCTCTGCTCATATCCCTGGTCCTGACGACCCCTATAATCATATCCCTGGTCCTGACGACCCCTATAATCCTGACTCTGGTCCTGACGACCCTGCCCCCTGAAGTTCACACGATTTCCATCCCTGTCTCTCTTATTCGAACCCCCATCAGCATGCAACATCTCAATGTTGCGGGCATCATTCGCAACTGCAGCAACATCCTCATACTCAGTGTTCACAATACGATCCAATACCCACTTCTTCAATGCCCATTTAAAGTGTTTAGCCTGACGATGAGCATTACCCGTAACCTCTGGTCCAACAAAACTAGCCAACCTCATGAACCTCTGCATGAATTCCCTAGACGACTCTCGATCCAACTGACGAATAGTCCCATACTCACGTTCGTACCTCTGCTGCTCAGACAACGGAATATACTGCTTATAAAATATGACACAAAAATCCTCCCATGAACAAGTATCAGCAAAATCCTCTTCCTGTGACTGAACATACGCTGTCCACCAACTCAGCGCATTACCCTCCAGTTTAAATGTAGCCAAACGCGTCTTGAATTTATCCGCACAACCCAAGACCTGAATAGTTTCTCAATATGAGTAATCCAATCCTCTGCCTCTGTGGGAGTGGCAGCAGACCAGAAAGAAAGAGGTTTGAGCTTATTGAACCTTTCGATCTAAACATGAATACCAGTAGGTGGAGCACTGCCACCACCACCACCTGATGAACCCGCACCATTACCTCTTGATGAACCCGCACCATTTCTGATGTCATTGGTGATTTGGGTCACCAACTGAGGAAGAGCATTAGCCAAAGCAGCGGCTATCATGGCCTCGAAGTCAGGGCCACCCTCTCCATTTCGGTATTCGGTATTACGCGTATTCACCATCTGAACGATCATTAAAACGATTAGCAAAATAGGGAAGAATAGGCACGAAAGGAAAGACGAAACAGAAACCTATGTCTACCCAAATCCTCACCAGTCAAAACTTAAGTCTTAAGGGTCAAATCCTAGGGTCCATATGATCCACAGGCCATGGCTTAGGTACTACAGGTCGCAGCCTGGTCTTTGATACCATAATTGTAACACCCCAACCCGACAAGGGTAGAAGTATCACATTATGGTGACGAATCAAAGCATACATAATACACAGCGGAAGTCTTATAACAAAATTCATTAAAGAAGTCAAGCCAACACGGCTTAAACCAAAAACATAAGTTCAAATGATAACGAATAATCCAAAGGCACGAACAATAGAATGAAATCCAGTCTAAACAAATGCCATAAATAAAGGTGGTAAACTAAGGTAGCAACTCCATCTAATCTCTACTCTCATCCCATAGCCAAATCTTAGCTCCTAGCTTAGGTACCTGCCGCAGGAAAAGGAAATGCGGCTGAGCTTAAAAAGCCCAGTGAACATATATATAATAGACAGAAAACGAAAGCAAACGAAAATGGACAGATATAGTATAATGTATAAGGTATAGGCAAAGGCATGAAGTAAGAAAAGAAAAGAGGTCAGTAATCCACCACGAGCCCACACAAATTACATCACATATCACAATTCTGTAGCAATCTAGAGGGGATACCTCTCAAGTAACCAGATAATATAAGGGGTGTCCTCATGTATCAAATTGGAGTGATCAGCTCCCACATTTTGTGAAAGACGTGGATTGCACCCATGCATCAGTCACCGAATAATATCACATATCACATCACAAATACGTACCTAGGATGCATCCATACGCCCCCCACACAAATCACATTGGCCATAATAATATAAAGCGCGCATATCACAATCACAATGGGGACGGTGTGGAAAATCACTCGACCACACGGGAGTCATGCCATTGGTGCATCAATGACATGGCCATGTTACCTTCATGGCTAGGAAACACATTTGGCTCGGGTATCAAACTGAAGGGTCAAAGGTCAAAGGTCCAAATCAAAGCAAAGGTTCAAATAGTCTAAGTCATCGAATCATAGTCAAAGTCCAAATATCAAAGGTTCATAGCAAAGGGTTCATATCAAAGGTTCAAATGCCAAAGGTTCATATCGAACATCAAGGTCAAATCGAATCAAATAATCGAACCAAAGTGTAGGGAACATAGCAATGGCTTAGGAAATCCTAATATGAATCAAGATCAATGAGTCCAAAAGAGAGAAAAGCACCCTTACTGGAAAAGGGTAGAATATATGTACCTTATTAAACAAGCAAGCAACAATAATGGCAAACACGGAAAAGAGTCAAGACCTCTCCTTCTTCACACCTAAAGGAGTAGAAGACATGATTACAATTGGTTCTTAATTTAGATTACTCATTTTAGTTTATCTTTCCATTTTGAGTAACTTTCCAAATATAGCAAGTTTCCACTTTAAGTAGGTTTACTCATTTTAAGTGATTTTCCATATTTAGTAACTCTAGTTATTAACAATCCCGTTTATCAACTTAAAGTATTCAAGATGACCATTTTAGTAGTTCAAGGTTCATAAGGTTATTTACATATGATTAAGGTTATTATGGTAGTTTTACACATTTGAGGGTTTATTAAGTAATTATGATAAGTCTAAGGACCAATTATGCAATTATCATAAAATTAAGGTATAAAGTGTAATTATTATAAAGTTACAGGTTTTTACAAGTTAAGTTCTTTAGTATTAGAAAAATAACAATTTAAACCCTTTAGTATTAGAAAATAAACAAATAACACCTTTTAAATGTCTTTTTACACTTTAACAGATTTTATGAATGAACTGGACCTGTTTCAAATAATTTATGAATCGTATTAGAACTTCGAAATAAAATCTACAAAAATTCACAGAGATACCTCAATGTCCCCTTTATTTTACCTAATTTTTATAGCTTTTATTAACTAGTATAGGTATGAATGAAAAATCCATTTTCCTAACCTGTTCCAGAATCGTATCTGGTGAAACACCCGAACAGAAATTAATTCTATACCCCATCTATAAAATTTATAAAAATCTAGAAAAATTCCAGTAACTAATAGACATGTCAAATATTATCCAGTTCAAAGGAAACCTTGTAATTCGACATGGTTTGTAATTTAAAAATCATAGACTCGGACTAATTTTCTAGGTATACGAATTCGATTTGACACTTGTTTTTCCAAAAATCAAAAAGTGGTCTTCCAGGTCTCTAAAAATTAGAAGATAAATTTCTCCAGGAATCTATTTCATTAAACTCTATTCTAGACTCCAGAAACTCCCAAAAATACATTTTTATCACAAAGATGCAATCAGTTCAATTAGGAAAATTTTCCAGGTCAGTAGCAGTCTTCATCATAACATGTAATCTTTTATAGTTTTCTTAATCCAACCTCTAGTTCTTGATACAAAACAAATATACATTCATTAAAATAGATATAGGTCGATTCATACATCTCATAAACATGTTCCTACCCATTATATTTCAGATTCATAAGCAAGTTGGTTCATATTAGGGTTTATATAAAATCATTATTTCATGTAACCATTTATCATTTTATGTGTTCTCCTTTATGATCATAGGCGAATGTATACTTGCAAAATATTCAAGAATTGAAAAGGAAAGGGATGATACGAATACCCTTGAAGCGTGATCAAAACACAAGAACGAGACACCACAAAAATCACCACGATTTCTTCCTTCTTCTCTTCTTGGGTCGTACGACAGAAAAAGGGAAAAACAAGGCAAGAACCGATTAGGGTTTGCTCCAAATTCGAAATAGATTGATACTAGTATAACATGTTTACCTTACGATGGGAAAGAAACACGAGTAGAACAAGAATCAAGCCTCCTTTTTGGGGTGTTTGTGGATCGACAGCAGCAGCACAAGGAGAGAGCCGAGAGTTTGGTTTTAGAGAATTAGGGTTTGATGTGTTTTTGTGATATTCGGTTATACCAAGAAAAAGAAACCGTGTGTTAACTTTAGAAGGGATTTATGGACCGAATCAAGGCTATCATTTAGGAGATATGATGGGCTTTAGTCAAGTATTTTGTTACAAGAATGAATTTGGTCATAATCCTAGTTATAATACATGGTGGGGCATTTTTTTTTGTACAAATGATATAGGTTAGGACATTTTAATTTGATTAACATATAAGTATTAGTTTAAGTAGTTAAATTCAAATCTTAGGTAGTTTATAATATAACTTACATTAGGTTAAATACACTTTATGTTACTTACATGATTTTCTTAAGTTCTTAAAATTTTAAATTGAGGGCATTATTGTCAATTCATATTATGTTAAATTTTTGGGTTTTACAATCACAGTTTGTCAAGAAGCACCATCTATCAGTCATTCACCATCATCATTGAATGTTCAGTCTTCTTCGGTACATCAAGGTTCTGTAGATGACAATTCTTTTGAAGTAAATCCTTTTGCTTCTGTTGATGATGTTCCATTTGAAAATGTATTTGCTTCTGAGTCTTCCACTGATACATCTTCTTCAGGAGATCTCAACACGGCAACATCTGTTCAATACCCTCAACCACATGATCATCTCATAAAATGGACCAATGATCATCCAATTGACAACATCATTGGTAATCCTTCTCGTCCGATATCTACGCGAAAGCAACTTGCTACTGATGCACTGTGGTGTTTCTTCAATTCCATACTGTCCAAAGTCGAGCCAAAAGACTTCAAAGAAGCCATGTCCAAAGACTGTTGGTTTAATGCCATGCAAGATGAAATTCATGAGTTTGATCGACTTAAAGTATGGGAATTAGTGCCTCCTCCAGAGTGTGCAATGATTATTACTCTGAAGTGGATCTTCAAAGTAAAACTCGATGAGCACGGTGATGTTCTGAAGAATAAGGCACGACTTGTAGCAAAGGGGTATAGACAAGAAGAGGGCATAGACTTTGAAGAATCGTTTGCTCCGGTTGCTCGAATTGAAGCCATCAGAATCTTTCTCACCAATGCTGCCAGTCAGAATATGATAGTCTACCAGATGGATGTTAAGACAACATTCTTAAATGGTGACTTGAAAGAGGAAGTCTATGTGATTCAACCCGAAGGATTTGTGGACCCTGATCATCCTACTCATGTCTATCGCTTGAAGAAGGCCCTCTATGGCTTGAAACAGGCACCTAGGGCGTGGTATGATACTTTGTCTAAGTTTCTTCTGGCAAACGGATTCTCCAAAGGTGTTGTTGATCCTACGCTATTCACCAGGAAATCAGGCAAACATCTACTTCACGTTCAGATATATGTAGATGACATTATCTTTGCCTCTTCTGATCCTAGTGAATGTGATCGGTTTTCAAAGGAGATGAGCTCTAAGTTCCAAATGTCGATGATGGGACAAATGTCATTTTTCTTAGGTTTGCAAATTTCTCAAAGTCCCGGAGGCATCTTCATTACTCAATCCAAATATGAGAATGAAATATTGAAGAAGTTTGGATTTGATTCAAGTGATCCTGTTGACACTCCTATGGTTGAGAGATCGAAGTTGGATGAAGACCTCTCTGGGATCCCGGTTGATCAAACTAAGTTTAGAAGCATGATTGGATCCTTAATGTATCTCACCGCTACCAGGCCAGATCTCTTGTTCGCAGTATGTATGTGTGCTCGATACCAGTCCAAGCCCACAAAAAAGCATCTGGAAGCGGTAAAAAGGGTCTTCAGATATCTTGAAGGCACTGTTCACATGGGTCTCTGGTATCCTAAGGACACCGCAATGGAACTCACGGCTTATGCAGATGCAGACCATGCGGGGTGTCAAGATACTCGTCGAAGTACTTCGGGAGGTGCACAGTTTTTGGGGGAAAAGTTGGTTAACTGGTATTCTAAAAAGCAAATGAGTACATCTATATCTTCCAAAGAGGCTGAATACATTGCCATGTCTGCGTGTTGTGCTCAAATTCTATGGATGGGATCACAACTATCAGACTATAGTTTTGCATACAATAAGATTCCTCTATATTGTGACAACAAAAGTGCTATCGCTCTTTGCTGCAACAATGTCCAACTCTCCTGATCAAAGCACATCGATATCAGACATCACTTCATAGGGGAGCAAGTTGAGAAAGGGATTGTTGAACTCTACTTCGTAAGGACGGAGTTTCAGTTGGCTGATATCTTCACCAAGGCACTTCCGAGAGAACGGTTTCAATTTATTCTCCCGCGACTTGGTATGAAGAGTTTGACACCTGAAACCCTCAAGTGTCTTCAAGAAGAAAAAGAGGAGTAAAGGATTTTGATGAAGCGAAAAGTGTACCGCTTTTAAGGGGTCATTTAAGCCTTAAATCGTATTTATTTGATCAAATATTGCCCTAAATCGTTCCTTTTGTCATTTTAGGTACTTTTGAGGAGAAATCTGGAAAAGGAGGCATTTTGGACGTTTTTGGAGCATAAAAGTGAAGAAAACGGCAAAGTCTCAAAAATCGGCTAAAAGTTACCTTTGACGGCGTCACAATTTACCCTGGACGGCGTCATGCCTTGGCAAGAAAAGTTGGACGTGAAATTTACTCATGATAAGCCAGTGAAAATAGCATGTGAATTCTGACGGCGTCACGCTTTAACTTGATCAAGGGCGTCACGGCTTAAATCAAAAGGGGACGGCGTCACGTTCAAGGTTCGACGGCGTCAAGCCTTGATAAGCCAGAATGGATTTTGGAAGAGCTAAAGAGGGACGGCGTCAAGAAGGTCATCCGGGAACCCTAGAAGCGGCGAGGTGACGGCGTCACACTCCATAACGTGACGCCGTCAGATCCAAAAATCTATATATAGTTTTCTAATTTTTTGTCATTAGTGGAGAACTTAGTGTGTGGAATTTTGGGAGAAAACCCTAAGACGATTTTAGCTTCTTTTTCAAGGCTTTTTGCCTTGAGATCTTTCATGTTACATTGAAGATAAGTTATCAATTAATCATTCAATATGTCTATGTGTTGTTTGATTTTATCTTATTCTTGTCTTTTGATTAACATGTTAGGCTAAATTTATCTTGTGTTTGCTTAGATCTAATGAAACCTAGCTATTGATTATTGGTTATTAGTGTGTTATTAGTTGTATTGGATGATTGTTTATCTATGTTAGGCTTAAGAAAACTGGCTAACTTCCTATTCGGTAACTTGCTTGAACGTCTTAAGAAACATGAACCAAATGCGTACTAAAGGTTTTTATGGTTGTATTTAATGCACAAGCGAATTCTAGTGATCCCATGTTAGGAGCTTCCTAGCCGGCTCGACATAGGAGTGAAGTAGGAGCTTGTAGAGTTGGGGAAGTACGTACGCCACCCCACAAATGGTATTAAGGAATACACCCGTCATCCACGCGACTAATACACACTAATTAACCGGTAAAAGATAGTTAGGGAGTAAGGAAATCTAAGTAAACACATTTCTCTACACATAAGTTTCTCACCACATTTTCATTTTTGTTATTTTATTTTATTTGCATCCGTAGTAAATTTGGGTTAGTTGACTAGCAACTAATTCCGCCCACTCTTTCAAAACCGAGATTTTACTTGCTTTCATAAAAAATATAAAAACATAAAAAGAATCTTCCTCAACCCTTAGACCTATTAGAGTAGTCTTTCATACCTAACGAACACTATTCCCTGTGGAGAACGATCAATCCCCCGTACTTACCACTACACTATACTACATCGGTCAGGTACACTGCCTGGTGGGGTTGTAAGCCTCTTGAGATCCCTCGAGAGGTAAAACCTGTTGTAAGGTTACAAAACCACGCATCAAGTTTTTGGCGCCGTTGCCGGGGAATAGTTATTGTTTAGGTTGAATTTTTATTTCTATTAGGTCTACTCACTAAATTCCTTTCTAGTGAGATTTTTATTTTATTTTTCTAGGTTTTCTTTAGTCTATCTATTTTCTTCGTGTCTTTGTTCGTAACCATACCATCCGACATCATGGAAGATGGTAATATCCTTAATCACCACAACCCACCACCACCTCCTAGAGCCCGTACTTTAGGAGAGTATTCCCGTCCTAGCCACCATGGCTATCGAAACACCATTGAGCTCACTCAAGGAGCCAATATCACACCCTTGCGATCCGACACCATCCGGTTGGTGCAAAGCGGATGCGCATTCCATGGACTTCGTTCTGAAGATCCTAATCAACATCTCAAGGACTTTCTTAAAATCGTTGATTCTATAGACCTTGATGTTGCCACTCGAGAGACAACCCGACTGCGTCTCTTTCAATTCTCTCTGCGGGACCAAGCTAGCCAGTGGCTAGAACGTCAACCCGCAGGATCCATTACCTCTTGGGATGATCTCACTACTCGTTTCCTTGCTCAGTTTTTCCCACCGGGAAGAACTACCAAGCTAAGGAATGATATCTTGATGTTCCAACAACGTCAAGGCGAAACTCTATACGAGGCATGGACTCGATTCAAGGACTTACTCCAAAAAGTCCCTCACCATGGCATGGATCCTTGGCTACAAATCCAAATCTTCTATGATGGTGTCAATCATCAAACTAGAAGAGCCATAGATTACGCCGCCAATGGGAGATTGAGCAGGCTCAGTGTCGATAAGTGCTGGGAAGTCATTGAGGACTTAGCACAGTACGAAGAAGAAGAATGGGATGACTCAACATTCTCGGAAGAAGGGATTTTAAATTGCATGAGTGCAACCCAAGAACAGCTGTTCGCAAACATAAAAAGGCAGGTTGAGAGCTTAATGAAAGCTGAGATACCTACGGCTGATAAAAATCCCGATGAGTGCGTGAACACAATTGGTAAACATACGTTTCACCAATTCTCACGACAAGATGAATTTGAAGGGATAATGCTAACTTTCGTGAACAACCAAGTGAGACGTATCAAGGAATTAGAAACTCACTTAGCAGAAAAATTCATCTCGAGAATAAAAGAGAAAATTAGGGAAGAAGCCTCACACAAAAAGATCGAGAAGATCTTTGAACTCCCGGTCCCTAATGAACCATACAACGAATGGGATGATGAAACCCTCCTCCCCGAGCCTTCACTTTTAAAACCCTCTTATCTATTTGGATCCTCTCGCGAGAAAAAGAATTCTCAAGATCGTAGCATTTTCGTGGGAAGCATGGTTTTCACGCTCCCCAACTTTCATGAGGCTAGAAAACGATCTTTTGGCTTTAAGCCAGGTGTGAGAAGAACTCAACTAAAGCACATCCCCATATCGAAAACCCCCTGTAAAAGCTCTTCACACTCCCTGAATACCTGCCGTGACGGAGATTGGAACCTGAATGTGACGTCAACCGGCCCTTTTCAACATTTTACCACATCCCGTGACAGTAACAAAACATTTGACCCAGGAGGAACTTGTTAACGAGACTAGCTATCAGGATCATTGACCCTGACTAGCTGCTCTCTTAAAGTACGAGGGGCTCATTTGTAAACTGGCACAAAGTAGCAAAATACGCTAATCTGACGGCGTCAGAATTTGAACGTGACGCCGTCACCCCGTCTGCACAGCAATAATAACTTAATTTCCATCACTTTCATCACAAACCCCACAAACCATATCCACTCCAACCCCACCTCCGATTTTCCCAGGACAAATTCGCCAATTCCCGCTTCCAATCTTCACGTGGTAAGTAATTTTTACTCATTCTTTTCGCTTCAATTACTCATAGGATTTGTAAATTTCGAAAATCCCCAACTCGTGAAACCCTAGGATTGATTCATGCTTAGAACTCATAATGTGTTTTAATTAGTGTTATTTAACAATAATTAAAGCATTTGATGATTGACAATCAATTGGGTCTATTCACTAATGGGGAGGCCACGAATTTGAACCATAACCTATGATCCAATCACCCATTTTGCTGTAAAAAGGGCGTTTGGTTTATAAGCTTAAAGTTTGAATATTGATTTTTCCCTCGTAATTTCGGATTTAAATTTGGTCGAACCTGACGGCGTCACCTATCAAAGGGTGACGGCGTCAGACCTGTCTGATGCGCCACCAAGTCTTTAATTCACATATTAACACTTTTGTTCCTCCTGCTTTGTTCCAGATAATGAGTAAGCGTCAAAGACCCAGCCGAGGAAGTTCTTCCCGATCTCAACAAGAGAGCTTTGGGGATACGGTCCTCAGTTGGGGTGTCTTTGACAACGATGCTGCTACAAGCAAATACGCACAACTGCTACTACACAAGGTCGAAAATGGGGCCGTAGTTGATTGGAACTTTCTGAGGAGAGAAGGTCTTGAGCAGACCTTTCTCCAAAGTTTTCAGACGGATGGGTTTACCGGCCCCCAGTGGGAAAGACTGTTTAAAATTCAGGAGCCGGTATATGAGGAATTGGTACGGGAGTTCTTTGCCACCTTTCATTTTGACATGGCTGAGGCAAGGACCGATGTGGGCGGTACCACGATCTATTTCAGGCTGGGGGGTGAGCTAAAGACGTGTTCTGTTGCTGAGTTTGGATGGAGACTTGGGCTGTACGATCAGCATGATACCATTCAAGCTGGGTTCATGCAGAGGTTGTTGCATGGGGAGTCGATGAAGAATGATTTTAGGTGTTCCATGTTCTGGCAAACTATTGGGGATGGGGTGTACACTTCGACCACTGTGGCATCCCAAATCAGGGATCCTAGGGTTCGGTTGACTCATCGTTGCCTCACCTACAGCTTGACAGGGCGTCACAGCTCTCACCACCGTGTCACAGCTTCTGATCTCTTCTACCTGTACACCATCTACTCTAATGATGTTTACTGCAACATCCCGTTTTGGGTTGCTAGCTTTATGCATGGTGGAGTTGGGGAGAGGAAAGGTGACAGGATTTATGGTGGGATGTTTATCACCCGACTGGCCCAGTCTTATGGAGTCCTCAGGCCCGAGGTCATGAGGTATTTGAGTGGTGATGCATGCAGGACGGTGAAGGAGAGGTCCCTGAAGCAGATGGAGGTGATTATGGAGATGCATGACGGGTCCTTTATGTGGTATCATCCGGTCGGAGCTGAGGATGATGATGATGAGGATGATGAGGAGGAGGAGGAGCCCCAGCAGCAGCAGCATGAGGGGTATGAGGCCGGTACAGCTGATTACTACCGGCACATGAGCAGGGGGGACTGGCAGGCTCACCAGGGGACCTGGATGGGCCAGGTTGATACGTGGAGGACCAGGGTGGACGAGAGGTTCGACTGGATGTACGATCACACGGTTCGTCAGATGCAGCATCTTTCTACACGTGATCAGTTGGACCCGCATCTGCAGATTGACCCTTTCCCGGGTCGTGAGCAGGATTACCCACCATATGGGTACTACGGGCACCTTCCTCCTGGCTATGACTATCGCCAAGGTCCCCCACCCCAGTGATGATGTGATTTGATGTTTTGATGTTTGAACAATTTGATATTTGGTTGTATGTGTTGAAACAATATGGTCTGTAATAATTTAGGGAAGGCATCTGTTTGCCTTAAAACATTTGTTACATTGATTTTATTTATCGCATGCTAGCCGTATTTGATTGCTTTATTTATTTGCTTTGTGTGTGTTTATTTATTTGATTGTTTGATTTTATTTGTTTCCGTATGTGTGTTTAATTTTTATCATTATTGATTCATGTTCAAAAACTAATTTGTGAAAATGCTTTATTTTGTTTTTAACTTCGTCTTAACTACATATAAAGGTATTTTGCAAAAGATAAGTGTAAGGGAAATTTAAATCGGTTTATTAGAACACAAATGAACATGAATCATAGTAATAATAAATTAACATACATATTAGTATTTGTTTGAGTCAAATGCTTGTATCGAGTCATAATGATGTTTTGCAGGATTTCCAGGAAGTAAGGTAAAGGTTTTTCCAGAAATTTTTCGGAAACTTAAAATGAAAATTTTTGTCAGGTCATTTCTGACGGCGTCAGGGTTTATAACCTGACGGCGTCAGATTTAATTTTCAGAAATTTTTGAAAGTTTTGTTTTCATAAAAAGTTTTTATTAAAATCTCCAACTTATAATCTCCAGGAATCTGCAAAATTATCATTCCACAAGCATTATATCCTTATATATAGATTTTATCCCGCCGATGTTATGCAGGTTTTCGTGTTTGTTTTCTCAGGTTTAACAGGTTATTTTGGACAAGGAAATGTTTTGAATCAAGCTTTTGGCGATGCATTAGTCATGGAGCTTCAACATTACCTTGGAGGAAGATCTAACCGTGTAATTTCACTATCCACCGAGCGAATCAGGGGAGTATTTGATTTCATTCTTTTACTTTATGCTTTTACATCTTGTAATTTGAACATTGGGGACAATGTTCATCTTAAGTGTAAGGGGAGGGTAAAAGTACGATTTTAGAGAATACAATTACGCTTGATTTTTGTTTGTTTAATGGTAGATGTGTAATAAAACTGAGAGAAATACCTGTTAGGGCAATTTTAGTGCCAAATTTAAAATTTTTTACAACATATAGGAGTGAAACTTTGATCTTAATAAGCGTCTCACGGATAGGAGTTATATGACTAGCACAAAAACCGTACCACTAAAAAATTTTCCACCCCCAAATATGTGAGGTTCGCCCCTAGAATTGGTAGGAAAAGCATTTATGCTATGATGTGTGTACCGGTAGCACTTAGATTCTAGAACTTGCGTTAGGACCATTCCAAGGCCACAAGTGAGACTACATTCGTGTAGTTAGATTTACTACATGATAAGAGGCATTAGGATTAACCCATTGTTTTACACCTGTGTTTTTGTTATAATTACTTCGGCTACATTGGTCAAGTAATTCTCCCACACCCTTTGCGTTGTACTCATTTTTAGTACACGATACCCCTAGTACACCCCTCAGAGCCTATCTTTTCGTTTCAACCTTTAAGCATTTTACTTAAAGGAAGAATTTGTTACATCCCACTTAAATGTACACCCAAATCGCCTTAGCCTACCTTGTATGCACTCATTTTTAGTGCATTATTGTTACAACATTTGTTTAAACCCAAGTTAATTATCTAATTAATTACATGGTTGCTAAGTCGAGTCATATCCTTGTACATATTGTTTTGGGACGATTGGGACTCATGGGTAAAGTACTAGTGTAATGGAGTAATGGGGATGAACATCATTTATTACCCCCATATGTGCTAAATGTTTTAAAAGTACTCCAAGTTTTTCAATTATCTTAATTCGAGTCATTAGATTAGTATTTGTAAAGTTATGTAAAAGTTCAAGTGTAAGGGGGATGCAATGCCCCTATGATGTATTATTTTGGATGGTAGGGCAAAAGTGTATGCAAAAAAAAAAAAAAAAAAAAAAAAAAAAAAAAAAAAAAAAAAAAAAATCGAAAAAATTAAGAAAAATACAAAAAAAAAAAAAAAAAAAAAAAAAATGAGAAAAAGAAAAATAGAAAAAAAACATACGGACTACCATCCCGTTTCATTTTATGTTTGTTTTATGTTTTTGTTTTTGTTTTTGTTATTTCATTTCTAGCTTAAGATCGAGTCTAGTCTTGGCTTAGCAACATTATATAGTACATGTAATTGATCAAGATCATTAACTCGCCACCAGTAAAATATCCTTTATCCAACCAAACCGTGTTTTCCTTTTCCCTACACCTAACGTTATAACCCATTTAAAAGCCCTCTTTGATAGTTTATCTTTGGTGCTTACGCCTAGTGGAGGAGGTTTTCGATCCTTTCCCAAGCCTATAATAATCTATTTGCTATGACAGGTAGTGAGAGATATTATCCGTTTTCATTTATGAGATTTATTTTGATGACACTTGAGAGATGTGAGTATCTAAACACTACTTGTGAGGTGCTAGTTTGTAATCTCCGTGCTTATTATGATTGAAGTGGAACGATTATTTGTTGTAATTACTTTTATGTTTGCATTAAATGACCCCTAGCTTGTATTTTGATTAGAATAAAAGCGCATTTGCTTGAGGACAAGCAAATCTCAAGTGTAAAGGTATTTGATGAAGCGAAAAGTGTACCGCTTTTAAGGGGTCATTTAAGCCTTAAATCGTATTTATTTGATCAAATATTGCCCTAAATCGTTCCTTTTGTCATTTTAGGTACTTTTGAGGAGAAATCTGGAAAAGGAGGCATTTTGGACGTTTTTGGAGCATAAAAGTGAAGAAAACGGCAAAGTCTCAAAAATCGGCTAAAAGTTACCTTTGACGGCGTCACAATTTACCCTGGACGGCGTCATGCCTTGGCAAGAAAAGTTGGACGTGAAATTTACTCATGATAAGCCAGTGAAAATAGCATGTGAATTCTGACGGCGTCACGCTTTAACTTGATCAAGGGCGTCACGGCTTAAATCAAAAGGGGACGGCGTCACGTTCAAGGTTCGACGGCGTCAAGCCTTGATAAGCCAGAATGGATTTTGGAAGAGCTAAAGAGGGACGGCGTCAAGAAGGTCATCCGGGAACCCTAGAAGCGGCGAGGTGACGGCGTCACACTCCATAACGTGACGCCGTCAGATCCAAAAATCTATATATAGTTTTCTAATTTTTTGTCATTAGTGGAGAACTTAGTGTGTGGAATTTTGGGAGAAAACCCTAAGACGATTTTAGCTTCTTTTTCAAGGCTTTTTGCCTTGAGATCTTTCATGTTACATTGAAGATAAGTTATCAATTAATCATTCAATATGTCTATGTGTTGTTTGATTTTATCTTATTCTTGTCTTTTGATTAACATGTTAGGCTAAATTTATCTTGTGTTTGCTTAGATCTAATGAAACCTAGCTATTGATTATTGGTTATTAGTGTGTTATTAGTTGTATTGGATGATTGTTTATCTATGTTAGGCTTAAGAAAACTGGCTAACTTCCTATTCGGTAACTTGCTTGAACGTCTTAAGAAACATGAACCAAATGCGTACTAAAGGTTTTTATGGTTGTATTTAATGCACAAGCGAATTCTAGTGATCCCATGTTAGGAGCTTCCTAGCCGGCTCGACATAGGAGTGAAGTAGGAGCTTGTAGAGTTGGGGAAGTACGTACGCCACCCCACAAATGGTATTAAGGAATACACCCGTCATCCACGCGACTAATACACACTAATTAACCGGTAAAAGATAGTTAGGGAGTAAGGAAATCTAAGTAAACACATTTCTCTACACATAAGTTTCTCACCACATTTTCATTTTTGTTATTTTATTTTATTTGCATCCGTAGTAAATTTGGGTTAGTTGACTAGCAACTAATTCCGCCCACTCTTTCAAAACCGAGATTTTACTTGCTTTCATAAAAAATATAAAAACATAAAAAGAATCTTCCTCAACCCTTAGACCTATTAGAGTAGTCTTTCATACCTAACGAACACTATTCCCTGTGGAGAACGATCAATCCCCCGTACTTACCACTACACTATACTACATCGGTCAGGTACACTGCCTGGTGGGGTTGTAAGCCTCTTGAGATTCCTCGAGAGGTAAAACCTGTTGTAAGGTTACAAAACCACGCATCAGATTTTCTTTACATATCCTTGTATATATTTGTATATATCTTAAAACAAAAAGAAAATAGAAAAATATAAAACCTATAAAAACCCTAAAAATCAGAAAAACAAAAAATACCAAAAATAGTTCTTCTAGGCATGTCTTCTGTTTATCGATAACATTTACGGTCCTAGAAATGTCATTCAATAATGACACGGGTCTTTAAATGAAGCTCGAGCAGAAGTTATATTAACTGGTTAAAACATGTCTAATCGGCTTGCAGTTACTTCAGACTGCAACCCGTGCATTATTATGGGGAAAGCATGTCGCCAAAAAGACGGTTGTTCCTCCAACTGGGTGATGTTCACCTGGGCATGGATTACTTTATATCCATGTTTCTTCGATTTGATGTACGTTTTAGTGCATCATTCCTCGTATAAGAAGAGAAGTCTTCTTTACATCGCAAGTACTTTCCAATCTATGATTCTTCAGGAAAGTATTTGTATGAAAACTAGGTGGTACCATGATTTTTAAATATCAATCAGAATTGATTTTTTCATAAAAAATCTATCACTCAATCAATGACTACAGCTATTCCATTAGAAGATGGGTCATCGATTGAGGGGGAGAGTGATGATTTTCAAAATTCTATATCATCAAAACATGTTACTTTTTACCAAATAAGCAGTGAATTTTGTGAAACTTGTTGCTATGTGTCAGTGTATGATTTTTGTTAAATTCAAAATCTTCCAAACTTAGCATACCTGACACTAACATTCTCCCTCATTGATTAAGGGGGAGCATCGTAATGTTCCATTATTAGAATATATGTTAAACCTGACCACATTTTCTCCGAAATTTTCTAAACATATTTAAATCAATTGGGATCACAAATCTCAAATGGTTTGAAATTTTTGATCAGGGGAGAGAATGTGATTTAAATATGAAAATCTGATAAAAATGTGATCTTTTGGACTCAAGTGAAGTCTCTCCCATATGTGCTAAACTCTTTCGTATATCGATGCATATATTGAGGGGGAGCAAATGATTTGTGATGACAATTGTGGAAGAATACACAAGATCGACCATTTTACTTAATGTACTGGAGTTATAAGGATGGTAAGGTTAGGTATCAATTCCCATGATCCAACCAGAACCGGAGGGATCTTCCCAGGGACAATCCTCTAGTTAGAATAGAAGTCCTTAGGAATGATTAAAAAGGAGAAAAGTGAATAAGGGAAGAGTGCCGACTGAGATGGAGCTAGTACTGGAACAAACCCAACCAGGTGCTAGTGATGAAGTCTCGGTAAGCGCTGAAGGGGTTGAAGAATGAAAAAGAAATGTAAAGATAAAGGGTGAAAAGAAAGAAGCCCCCCTTACACTTTAGGCAGAAACCGGGTTAATACATATTCTGTCAGAATCACGTAGTTGGTTGCTGACATTGAAGAAAAGTATCATGGACCTAGTGATACGCTGCACAACCTTCCCTAGCCACTCAAGGTCCCTCAAAGGAATCTTGTTTCATTTGTCACGGAGATCAATACATTTCTATCGTCTCTCTCACTCCGAGTTAGACGATATTGAAAAGGTGGCAATCCTCTCCAGCCTCCGATCACTAAATCAAAACGCACTATTGAGTCTAGATCCAAGAGATCATCCATAAATATCATTAGGACACATTTCCAATAGGCTTGCTGTTTCATACACCGTGAAAAGTAAGAAAACATATATTAAGAGTCCTACGCATTATCCTTGTGGTATTGCCAGAACATCCGAGTGATACGTAAAGTATTCACAATGAGGGTGGAAATCCTTTTAGAGCCAACATCAAACAATCTCTTGGTAGGTGACATGTGAGATCCTTCATGGATCAAACTAGTGACAACTGGAAAGAAACGATGGGGCGATTCACATTTGAATCAAACTTGTTCCAGGAAATGGATTGACTGATGCTTTTGAAAAACCTTTCAATGTGCTCACCAACTGAGTTTTGAGCACATTGATTGTGAACAGTTTCAAACCAAAAGTGTGTATGACAAAAATGTGATTCAATTTATAAAACCCTCACCGTGTTGCATAAAATGTTTATCCAGTGACACGCAAGTGATTTTTCTAATCAATTTCTCGTCAATCAGTGGGTATTTAATTCACTGATTCACTCTACCGTGTTGTCTGCTTTGAGACGTTCCGGTATGAGAACATGCTTAGTATGATGATTCTGACATTAATTTGTTGGAAGACTCATTACTACAAGCTGGAAATTCCTGTCAAGGAGAATCTTCTTTAAAGGGGATTCTACCTGATCACAGGTCGGTCTTCACAAAACCGAAGGTTAGTCCAACCACACCGAACGAATGACAAAGCCATATTCGTTCTCTAGCTTTATTGCTAACTGTTTCATTTCAGATTCATATAAAGATGGTGATGGTGGTTCCTGATTCCAGTAGAGACGTGTCAATCCACACTCCATGCTCACACTTACAAATCATTATCAAAGACATCATGATAGATGAAAGACCTACAACACAGCTTCCGCAACTTTGATGATATTTATCATGATCCAGAAAAGTGTGAGCATGCAGTCCTACGGTCACAACAAATCACATGAAGGTAATATTACTACAACGGATGAGCTCAGAGATTTACAGTGGCTGATGATCTCAAAGAAGGCTCCAAGATCAAAACTTCACATGGAGACGATGCTGCAACAAGATGACTAGAAGACATATGTTGGATGATATCATCGAAGAATCTTCAAAGATCATCCAAGACAAAAGATCAGTCATCAAAAGAGTTTACTGCTGAAAGTACAAAGCTTCAAGACATTGAAGAATCAAGAACTACGAGCTAGGAAGTCATACTCATATGATAGAATGTTAGAATTCAAGATATTATTTCCGGGGTGACCTCCCTTAGGGGAGATTATTAGGAATACAAATATTTATATGAAGACTCGGTCACCCTGAGTATTAGTTAGCATTAAATAGCTCATAGGATTATTAGTAATAGTTTAGTTATTAAAGTAATCGTGGAGTGGTTCGGGTCTTTACCCACTGTCAGCTCACTCCGCAGCCCACACGAGCCACTTATGTTAGTAACTATAAATACCCCTCTCCACCTAGGGAGAGGGTTGGAACTTCTTACAATATCAATCTAACCTCTTCACTTTCTCTCTCTAAAGTTCCCAACTCACTTTCTCTCTCTAAAACTCTCTTAATCTATTTGGCCAAGATCTCACTTTTTATGTGTTATATGTTATGAATATGCTACACGTCCTAATATGGATTTTAACCAATCACCAAGTAGGTCGTCGTATCGTCCTAACATGGATTTCTCGCAATCTTCCGAACCGTATCAAACGTATTCCCCGATTCGTAGTGCTAACCTTGATATGGATTTGGAGAATTATATGGCAGACTATCCAACTCAACAATACTCGACTCAAAACTATCCGAGTCAAGATGCTTCGATGGGGCAAGGTTCGGGTCACGGTTCGTACTACGGTTCCACGCCTGTTGAAGACGATGACGATGACGATGTCGAAGAGACGTCACCCGTCAAACCAAAGAAGCCTTCAAGACGTGCTACAAAGGCGAAGGACAAAGGTAAAAAGGTCGAACCAGTCAAAAGGAGCGAACCATGGACAAAGGCGGAAGAGATCGCGCTTTTTAGAGTTTGGGTTCATGTGTCAGAAAATTCTGAGAGAGGAAACACTATCAACAGGAATGGATTTTGGGAGGAAGTGATAGCGTACTTTGAAAACGAAACTAGTTCGTTAAGAACGTACAACTCAATCACGACCAAATGGAAGAATATGATTCGTAGTAGGGTTGGGCAATTTTGTGGTATTATGGATAATATCAAGGATAATCACGGAAGTGGTGAGAGTGACGCAGAAGACCTCTCAAAAGCTCTTAGAGAATACTGTGTGATTTATGGTCATGAGTTTACATTGAAGGAGTGTTGGGAAATTTTGAGGCATCATAATGCTTGGAAGAATCACGAGGTGCCTGCTTTCAGAACGAAGAGTCGAAAGAAATCAAAGGGTTCGAAAACCACTTTGGGATCAACAAAAGGTCCTTTGAATTTCCAAAACGTGGATGATTCTGGTGATGAGGAAGAGACTAGATAATCATGACCTGTGGTCGTGATGCAGCCAGGAAGAAATCTTCCTCTCGTGATCCACCATCATCATTTATAAGTTCGTTAGCCCAGACCTTTTTCAAGTTCAAGCCGTCAAAACCGGGAAAGAATAAGGACATGGAAGAGTCATACTTGAAGTTGAAGGAAAAAGAGCTGGAGATTAAAAGAGAGAAAATTGAGCTCCAACGACAGCAAATGGCATTCATGGCCCAATCAAAACGGGAGCAAGACTTGATTTTCTACAATTCAGCAATCGACCAAAATTTGCCCCCACGACAACTACAAGAACTTTTGGAGATTAAGGCATCAATCAAGACACGCTACAAGTTAGATTATTAGTTTAAGTTTTTAATAAGTATTGTAATATTTAAGTTTTATTAGTTTAAGTTTTTAATTAGTATTGTAATGTTTTATTTTTAATGAATTCTAAATTTTTTATTTAAAATATTTGAATTAAAAAAAAAACTTGGTCACCGACTGTGGCAACTTGGTCGTCGTTAGGTCGTCGTAGAGAGAAAGCTGATGTGGCAAGGTCGTGGTAGGTCACGATTGTGCCCAGCCTTATAAGTTGAAATTATAACTTAATAAAAAATATCTATTTCATAAAGGAAACACTTCACCACAATTTTGTAACTATAGTTATTTGTCGCTTTATATTTCTATCACTACATGCAGGTACTATAATTATGTGTTTCTTTTTATAGCCGCACTCACTTGTTTTGCTTCTCATACGAATATCGGTCCCCGGCACTTCTTCTACACCGTCCAAACCATGTGTTAAAGTCTCTATGACCGGAGTCTTCATCTTTTACTGGGCCTTTTCTCATCACCGATCGATCACTGGCCAACATCGATCTTCATGCTCTTTCTTTCTTGTCACGCCTCCACAGCTCTTGTTTCTCGTCTTTTATTTAGCAATTACCAGTTACGTTACATGTTAATAACGGTATATTACATCTCTATATAATTATTTGTACATTATGTATTAGAAGATTAGTGTTTTAGTTAACAGTATTACATATTAAGAAAGTATTGCAGTTGTAATGTTTTTCGAACCGCTCATGATATAGGCCCAAATACCACACTAACTGATGGGGGCAGTATGGTAATTTCAGGATCAAGAAAGAGCACAAGACTAGTCAAACGTCCAACTAGATTTGATGATTAGCTGGTATATTTTATGTTGAATGTTAACTAACAAAGTAACAAAGTCATGTTACTTGTTTTGTATTTACAATTATATATAGTTGATATGTGAATCGGAAAAAAGGCAAGCAAACTATTACCACTACTTTCTTTCTCTGTTTACCTAATCCCTTCTCTCTTTCCTTACTTTTATCCCTTTTCCCCATATTCTTTATCTACCAAAATACAGGGTGCATCATTGGTGCTTTCATTGAATCTTCATCATGGTTGATGGTATCCAAACTAGGGCACGAGCTACTACTGATGAACAAATTTCTAAGTTGAGTGAAGATGTGAAGCAATTAGCTACTATTGTGCAATCTCAAACCGAAACCCTAGCTTCTCAAACCCAAACCTTGGCTAATACTTCAGCGGCTTATGATTCTATTCAACAATCTCTCAACACCCAACAAAAGGTTTTAGCTGATATGATGGTGCAATTTGCTAAATTGGAGAAGCAACCTCCATTGCTTCCATTGCCAACACATGGTAATGCCCCTTTTAAACCACCTGTTAATTCTTCAACTACAGGACCTCTTAACTCCTCATTTACACCACCTTTTGTTAGTGATAACCCTAATTCTCATGCTAAAACACCCAAACTTGAAATACCATTATTTTCTGGTGATTCGGTGCATGGATGGCTCTTTCAAATAGAACATTTTTTTAGTATTATCGAACCCCAAATTCGAATAAACTCCAGATTGCATCATTTTATATGACTGGTGGTGCTCTTCAATGGTTTCATTGGATGTATCAAACACATTAGTTAAGTACTTGGGAAGCTTTTAGTCATGCTTTAGAGGTCCGATTTGGGAAGTCTTCTTTTGTCAATTATGAGGCTGATTTATTTAAGCTAGAACAAACATCATCATTCACCGCATATCTCACCGAGTTTGAAATACTTTCGACCCGGGCACCAGGCCTCACGCCTATGAATCTGCTTAATTGTTTTTTGTCAGGATTGCGTGATGATATTAAGCGAGAGTTGTATCTTTTGCAACCAACTTCTTTATCAGCAGCCATTGGCATGGCTAAATTAGTAGATGATAAATTGGCCACTCAACGTACTTCTAACCGTACTTATCGATCACTATCTGACTTCCCACTGTTGCCTTTACGTGCTCCTCAACAAAATCAATCCACTAACCGCTCTAACCCACTACCACTTAAGCGCCTAACTCCTGCTAAGATCGTTGATCGGCGTGGTAAAGGGCCTTTTTTTAACTGCGATGAGAAATTTGTTCCAGGTCATTGCTGCAAACCTCCGTTATTTCTTTGCCTTCTTTCGGATTCAGAGGCGTCATCTCCTTTCGAGGATTCCCTTTTTTCGCTACCAACTGAACCTTCGTTATTATCCGAACCTTTTGAGACTCCACAAATTTCTCTTCATGCACGTATGGGTTAGTTTGTACCGATGACACTTAAAATCCCGGGCCTCCTCAACAATCACCAGATTACCGTCCTTATTGATGGTGGGTCAACCCATAATTTTATACAATCACGTTTAGTTTCCTTCATGGGTCTAACGGTGCAACCTTCTCCCCATTTACGGGTCACTGTTGGTAACGGAGAATCATTGAATTATGGAGGATTTTGTGCACAAACTACCTTACTGATGGGCCAACATGATTTTACAATGGATCTGCTAATTCTTCCTTTATATGGTGAAGATGTTGTCCTTGGGGTCCAATGGTTAGCTACACTCAGCCCAACACTATTTGATTATAAAAACCTTTGGATGGAATTTGATTATGGTGGTCATCGGGTCAAGCTTGACGGGATGAAAAATATGTCTTTAACAGCTATGAGTTGCTCACAACTCAAGCGATCAGTTGACACGAATTCCATTGCTTCATTTTACCACATTTCAGTTCATGATAATCCGACCCCAGATAAGCAATTTGCTTGTTCTCTTGCAAGTTTAAACCTTTCGGTAGATCTTCATAACCTTTTAGTTTCATTTGAAGATATTTTTTTGACTCCACGTGGCTTAGCTCCATCACGTGAACTTGATAATCATATACCTCTTATTCCTGATTGTACACCGGTTAATGTCCGTCCATACCGATACCCACACTTTCAGAAATCTGAGATTGAGAGGTTGACTGCTGAAATGTTGGATCAAGGTATCATTCAGCCGAGCCACATCCCATTTGTTTCTCCAGTCTTGCTTGTCAAAAAGAAAGATGGCACATGGCATTTTTGTGTTGACTATTGAGCTTTAAATACGGTCACTATTAAAGATCGATTTCCAATTCTGACTGTTGATGAACTCTTAGATGAGTTACACGGGGCTGCAATATTTTCCAAGCTTGATTTACAGTCGGGATACCATCAGGTTCGCATATCTCGTGAAGACATAGTAAAGACCGCTTTTCGAACACATGATGGACATTATGAGTTTGTGGTGATGCCATTTGGCCTCACGAATACCCCTTCCACTTTTCAAGCTCTCATGACCTCGATCATTCGACCATTCTTGCGAAAGTATGTTCTAGTTTTCTTTGACAATATTCTCATCTATAGTAGTGATTGGCAAACTCACCTCCACCATTTGCACTCGGTTCTGTAATTACTACGACAACATACTCTTCATGCTAAATTAGCTAAGTGTGATTTTGGTACAACTACCTTGACATATCTTGACCACATAGTATCATCTCAAGGAGTTGCTGTTGACCCGGACAAAATTTCATCCATTCGACATTGGCCTCTGCCTCAAAACTTAAAACAACTTCAAGGTTTCTTGGGCCTTGCAGGTTATTATCGTCGGTTTGTGGCCCGTTTTGCAGCAATAAGTGCACCTCTTAATGCCATGCTTTGGAAAAATTCTTTTGTTTGGACTCCAGATTCCCAACACGCTTTTCATAGGCTAAAAGAAGCTCTCATGAATACACCTGTCTTGGCTCTACCAGATTTTAACAAACCATTTATCATTCAAACTGATGCATCCGGGATTGGTGTGGGTGTTGTTTTATTACAAGATGGTCACCCAATTGCCTATTTCAGCAAGCCCTTATCACCTAAACTTCGTTTATCTTCGGCATATGATCGTGAGATGTTTGCCATAACCGAGGCTGTACAAAAGTGGCATCAGTACCTATTGGGGCACCCTTTCTCTGTCCAAGCTGATCATCAGATCTTGCGTACTATGATGAACCAGGTTCTTCAAACTCCTTCTTAACAACGATGGTTAGCTAAACTCCTTAGATATGATTTTAGCATTACTTATAAGCCGGGAAGAGACAATATAGTTGCTGATGCATTTTCGCGCTTACCATCTAGTGCGTGTACTCATCTAATGATATCTATGCACTACTTCTCTACACCGATGGTGGCTTTACTGGATGCTTTACGATTATTTTTAAAGACCAACAATGGGTCTTCTCATCCAGTTGAATCTATCCTTGCAACACCTACTGACTTCCCTCTTTATCGAATTTCTAATGGACTGGTGTTATATAAAGATCGCATCCTTGTTCTGTCAGAATCTGCATTTTAGCCATTAATATTGGCCGAGTATCATAATTCCCCCGTTGGAGGTCATGCGGGAATGCAAAGAACTCTAGCCCGAGTCTCTTCGACGTTTTATTAGCCAAAGATGCGTAAAATGGTGCGAGAGTATGTGGCACAGTGTATCATATGCCAGGCAACTAAACCCTTCACTACAGCCCCTCAAGACCTCTTGCAACCCTTGCCTATTCCAGGCCAGATCTGGGAGTCAATCTCAATGGATTTTATTACACACTTGCCTGCCTCGTCAAGTAAAACCACTATATTAGTGGTGGTTGATCGTCTTTCGAAACATGCTCACTTTGCTGCCCTTGGATCCTCTTTTAAGGCTGTTCAAGTCGCATCTATTTTTGTTAAAGAAATTCCGCGACTTTACGGGCCACCCATTACCATTGTCTCGGATCGTGACCCGATATTTATAAGTACATTCTGGCAGGTGCCTACCACCTGCCACAAGTAGTGCCTACCACCTGCAAAAAGATGGGCATACTTAGGTGTTTAATCGATGTCTCAAAGACTATCTGCATTGTTTTTTTGCCGACCATCCTCACTCTTGGCTTCAATATTTACCCTGGGCTGAATGGCATTACAACACATCATGGCACTCAGCGATCCGCATGACTCTATTTGAGGCGGTTTATGGTAGGTCTCCACCGTCTTTAAAAGATTACTTGACTGGCTCCTCGCCGGTTGCAACTTTAGATGATTGGTTATCCACCCGTACTCAACTCCTAGATCAACTAAAGACTAACTTGCACAAAGCTTATCTTCGCATAAAAATTTTAGCTGATAAACATCGCACTGATGTAGAATTTAAGGAAGGTGATTAGGTTTTCGTGAAGCTTCAGCCGTATCGTCAATCTACCCTTGCTCACAGAAAATCAAATAAGTTAGCACATCGATTCTATGGCCCTTTCCAAATTTTAGCACGTGTTGGCTCTGTTGCATATCGTTTAGACTTGCCAGAAACTGCAAAGGTTCATAATGTATTTCATGTTTCGTTACTGAAGAAATGTGTTGGTGATCCTAAGGCTGTCGTGGCGTCTCTGCCTTCTGAATTTGTTGGGGCCCATCCTATATTGTTGTCAGACCGCATCCTTGATTCACGAACCATTTTGCAAAATGGTCGTTCCATCCAACAGGTCCTTGTGCAATGGCAACATCAACCTATCACAGATGCCACGTGGGAAAACCTTCTTGAGTTCAGACATGATTTTCCAAGCTTCAACCTTGAGGTCGAGGTTCCTCTTGATGAAGGGGCCAATGATATAGGCCTAAATACCACACTAATTGATGGGGGCAGTAAGGTAATTTCAGGATCAAGAAAGAGCACAAGACTAGTCAAACGTCCAACTAGATTTGATGATTAGCTGGTATATTTTATGTTGAATGTTAACTATCAAAGTAACAAAATCATGTTACTTTTTTTGTATTTACAATTATATATAGTTGATATATAAATGGGAAAAAAGGCAAGCAAACTATTACCACTATTTTCCTTCTCTGTTTTCCTAATCCCCTATCTCTTTCCTTACTTTTATCCATTTTCCCCATATTCTTTATCTACCAAAATACAGGGTGCATCAGCTCACCTTACCGGTTGACATATACAACCAAATCTAAAATAATAACTTAATTTGATGAAACTATATAAAAATTTCATCTGTGTGATGTTATTACTTGTGAATGAATTAGGGTGTTCACAAATCGAGTAATACTCATGGCAGTCGAAAATCGAAACCAAACCAAATCGAATAAATTGAATCGGAGTTGTAACCGAATCGAATTTATCAAAACTGAATGAACCAAATTAAATATTCAGTTGTCGGCTTGGATATGGTTTTGGCAAAATGTAAATCGAACCGAAAACCGAATTTACTTAAATATAAATATTATTTTACATATTTATATATATTATATATATATATATATATATATATATATATATATATACACTACGTTACATAGTAATGCACTAATATCAATGCATTAATGTGATTAAACATATCACATTTTATAAATATATATATATATATATATATATATATATATATATAATATATAATATATATATATATATATATATAATATATATTGAAACTCTTTCCTAGTACAACAAGTATAACAATTTTTAAGCATGAAAATATTTTTTTGCTAAAAAGCTATATAATTAAATGAAAAAATTAATTATGTCATTCGGCTTATTCAGGTCAACCTGAAAGCCGAACCGAATTCAAATTCGGTTTAATTTAATTTGAATTTGGTTCGGTTCGATGTTATCAAAAAAAATTTGATCAAACTAATCGAACCGAATAAACCGAACTGAAAAACGCCCCTAGAATGAATTGGCATAATGGGCTGGAACTAAAAGTCTAAAAGCCGGCATAAGTCATATAATAGTTAACGTGTCATTTTATTAGTTTTTTAGGATGCGTTTGGTTTATAAATGAGTTTAAAATCGGATTTGGATCTGCTAGAAAGAAATGATGGGGAGAGAAAAAATTTAATTATTATGATTTTTTATTTGTTTTATTTGTTTGAGGGTATGTTTGGCAAAACTAGCTGTAAGCTGTAAACTACAAAGCTATAACATGAGCTACAAGCTGTATAGTTTTTTTCAATAAAAGTGTTTGGTAAGTTAGCTGTTAAATATAATTATAAGATGTAAGATTACATAAAAGGACATATTTATAATTGTAAACAAATGTTTGGAGAGTATATCAGTAATAAAGTTTTAACAGCTCAAAGATGTTTAAAAAGCTTCACGAATCAGCTTTTCATTTAGGAGCTATTTGTTTGAAATAAAAGCTTCAAGTTAATGTATCCAAACAGAGCTACTTATTTTAGAGGAGATTATTTTTGTAACAAAAAACTAACAGCTCCCCAAAAAGCCCCTAAATTAAAATAAAGTTGTATTTAAATAATATTATAAAATTAAATAATAAAGCAAATGTGACATGCAAGTTTCATGGTCACACATGAATGCGATGAAACCACCCAAGTTGCAGTGGAATACGAAAACCCATATTATTAGGAATTGAAAAAGTGAACTACCTCAAACAAACATTATATATCACAATGAAACTTATTCCACACCATAAAAACCTCAAAGTAAACACACCCTTTAGGGTTTCTTTTGCTTTCCACCTCTTTTATCTTCTTCTTCCGTCTTCTTCTCCTTTTTTTTTTTTTTTTTTTTTTTTTTTTTTTTTTTTTTGAAAGGCTTCTTGTTTTCTTTTTACGGTGATGATTTTATAAAGTCTAGGCACTAACAAAATGACAATGAAGAGCTAATTAACCGGGAAAAACAAAAAGAAAATGTCTCGGTCTGGCCTTTTCATCGATTTTAACTGGTTTTTAGCAATTCCGACTGGTCCACTCCGGTTTGTTTTCTGACGGTATATTAGCTAGTCGAACCGTGGTGACTCTGGTTAAACTGGTGGAACCCGCTAGTCTGGTATGGTTTTCAAACCATTTGTTCTATCAGATTGTTTGTATATAAATTGTATGAAGCTTTGTTTATTTTTTAAGTTTGTACAATAGGTATAAAACATGTATTTCTTGGGTGTTATAAAAATAACATTAATTAAAAGTTAAAAATCATTAAATGAATCATGAATGTGTTAGCAAATTGTGTTTAATTGGTTTATACCTAGCTTGTGTTTATGACTTAATGTAATAACGAGCTGGGTAGCCCGCGCGTTGCAACGGGAGTGTTTTGAATGGTGTATTTATCAGTAGCATATCGTCTCAGGGACCAATCAAAAAACACAATGCAGCCTAAGTAGCAAGAACATAATTTTAATTTGAAAAACCATAGTTTCATAATACAGTTGGCAGGTCCAAAAAGATATCCAAATGAAGCTCCTTACAGGTTTCAGCATCACGTAATGTTTCATGCAGCCTGCAACAATAAGCAGCCAAAATGGAGGTCAATTATGTATAAAAAATAACACATATATAGAAACATCAATTATTCAAAATTGCAAAGTTACATATTTTAAGTTGCAATATTTAAGTCATTAATTCCTAAAATAGTTAAAAAAAACCTGTTGCCCATTTTTGGGTGTTGCAAGTCAAACTGATATTAGAATGGGTGTTATTATTTCTACCTGATATGGCAACGAATACCGTCACAATTTCCACCATGTTTGTCACCATGTTCGTCGCCTTAGTCTAGATTTCAGTTCATTCTATTGGTTGATGTTGATGTTTATACTCATTAACTTACATGGAGCTATGTTGATGTTATACTCATTAACTTATTTGGCTATTTATGTTGTATTCTTTTGCCAAAAAAAAAGTTTTAAAGCTGTCAACGAAACAAAAATCCTTTTGCCATGTTCTAAAAGTTGACCCATTTTTGACCCATCATAGTAAACTGACCATAATATCATATCATTTTTCAGAAGGCACCTCAATATCTTATATCAAGTATGAAGAAACTTAAAAATGATTATTCTCTTGCTTCCTTAAATTTAACCAAATTCTCAATTACAGGTGTGGAATTAAAAAAGATGTCGACTGATATTATTTTCTAACCTGTCCATCCTTGACTTTCATTGGTTCGTTAGCCGATTCATCATTCTTGTAGTTCACGAAACCAAATCCCCTGGCCCTCACTGACCTGCGAGAGACCTCTTAATCCTTTCATCGTACCAGAAAATGGCGTTGCAATGTTGACAAACCTGATTGCAACTGCCCATATGTATGTATGTATCTGGAGGCCCTGCATTTGAAACACAAAGCTGAGATTTTGTTGAAGAAAAAAACATGCTAAAAAATAGTAATCGTTAGGAATTGGTTTCTTTTACATAATAAATACAGCAAAACAAATAGGCAGCAAACCTTGCCTAGATCTTCAAGGTCTATTAGCAGGGATACGTATACGTTGTTTTCTTCTTGATGTAGAGTACATGTTACCTGGAAATAATAAAAGGAATGTTGCTAAGTAAGTTCAAGACGATACTGTCATGGAATGACAGGAATAAATATTTTGTATCAGTAAGGATACCAAAAAAATGAAAGGCAAACAAAGCTTGTCGATATGAGCAAGAAACTGAGACATCCGAATTTACCCACGGCGCAGATACCTTCGGTCTAGGGTTTGCACGGATACCAAGAAAGAGGATGGGTATGAAGACATAAGCGGCGCATTTTTACACATAATGACTACACGTGCTGCACTATAAGAACAAAAAAAAAAAAAAAAAAAAAAAAAAAAAAAAAAAAAAAAAAGGGCTACAAAAACGGACCGGAGAAGGCAAGTGGGCTGGGCCTTTCTGAGGTGCACGTTGATTGGCTGTTGACGAATAGCATGTTTGACCATACAAAGAACAACTTCTATTAGCAGGACGGCGTCGTTGCACTGCAATAAGCGTGAAACGATTTAAAAGAATATTTTGTCATATAAAGACAACTGGAGAAGGTAAATGTAATATTATTTGTAAGTGTAAACTCAATTTTTATTGTTGTTTGTTTCTTTTTAAGTGTTGATGTCTAAATCAAAGGAAAAAGTACGGACCTCTGGTACGTGAAGGGGTAGTATCAGCCACAACATTTGTGACAGGTAAATCATCGACGGTCTGCAGAGAACATTCATCGATAGCACTTTTATGGTCGTTTGCTTAGATCCTCCGTACCTGTGATAAGAACAGTAGTAACATTTGAAATTTAGGAAAGAACATATAGCATAGTAACTTTAAAAAAGGGAAAAAACCGGTTGCAACTTACATAGTAAATCTGTTGTTGGATCATTCAACGGATCACTACGATCCATGTTAACATTGGTACTTTTCATTTGCTCGTTGCTGCCTCTAACATTTATTAAAAGCTGACTTGTATTATTTGAAACAGACAATAGACTTCCTTTTTCTCTAGGCCATTGACTTTATCATAGGGTTTGTGCATCTTTCTTTTGCCTTTATCAATTGGTTTTGGACTCTTTGGAAGATATGTAGGATGATCAGCTGAGTTAGATGCATTGCTGTCATTTGCCTGGCCTATTATGCATTCACCTGAAACACGGCATTAGAAAAACTTTTCAAATATCTAGTCGTTGAAGAGAATGATAAATGTTGACATATGCAGAAAAAGGCAAAAGGGCTATGCTACATACCTGTCTTTTTTGCTCCTGAATCATGTGACACACTAGTAATACCATATCAAATATGAGTGGTGTTACTTGCATACTTTCCATCATTCAGAATATTAGTTGTACTTTCAAACGCTTCATAACGGGACATACGACGACGATAACCGAGGTTCTATACACTTGGACAAACCTTTTGAGATATGATCATCCGAAAGATGCTGTAAATTGTCACCGAGAATTCCATTGTTAAAAGGTTCACAGCAACATGGCTTCTTACTGACTTGCACTCCTTCAACAGAAGTGCAAATGTCTCTAAATTCTAAAGAACTAACAGAAGTAACCCTACATATGGCTTTTTTTTAGTCTTCATATTCACAGAAACAAATAATCCAGTGTACATGTAACAAAAGAAAGGCCTTACATGCAACTGTTCGAAAGAAAAAATGTACAAACATAGATGAAGGACTGTTGGATGCAGGGCGAAAGACTCAGAAGTGTGGCAAGTCTCATAAGCTGGTGTTGCACCTGCAAGAAAAACACATGAAGCTTCAGTTGCGTAAACCGACGCGTAATCTACTTGTATCATTCACAATAGCACAAACTCTCGTAACTAAATGTCATTTTATAACAACCAACACAGGCTACTAAAATTAGAAAATTCATTTCAGTTCTACAGATACAAACACATAACCTCAAACCATATAAATCTAGGTTGCCTGTATCTTAAGTCGACCTCGAGGCAACTACATCCTAATTACTCATGTATGAAGCCATTCCTCATCATCAATTACACTTCTCTTTTGTACAATTACGTGTAAATTGATATCAGTTGAACCATTACATATATCGTTTAAGGAAATTCCAAACACCCATGATCATACAAAAGTCAATAAAAGCAGATAGAAAACACCTTTATAGCATCTGATTCGCTGATTCACCATGTTATGCTAGCTCGTACTTATTGCAGTTATTGATGTTAATGGTAGTTAAATATTACCTGGATGCAAAGTAAAGGCTTGCATACGTTCTTTATACATCTGAGGTGCTTAATTTTTGGTAGAAGTCATCCGCTGACTTTGCATCGAAAGCAACTGCAAAAATGCAAATAATTTTATAAGAAGTGAGCTACCATGATTATCCAGTTCAAATAGTACAGAAAGGGTACCTCGTGTGTATGACTCACCAAAATCCATGCAACATTTACTATTCAGAGCTATTGACATATTGTTATCGCCCTCTATTCCTTCAAGGGAAACGCATGTCTGCAAGTATCAGTCATATAAGTGACACTGATGCTTATTGTGGTAAAGATGATAATTTAGTATCTCACAAATAGATACTAAATCATGTTCTTGGTTACCAAATGTGACAATAGGGCATTACAAAAAGTTGGTATGATCTAAACCATCTGTTATATATATAAACACTCATTAGGCGATTGAAACGACGCCGTTTTAATTATGGATTGTTTTTTTTAATGTAAATATAGATGCAATCCTAGTATTGACTACTATTCGGATATCATTAACATTATTGACATGTAACGAATTACTTACCACATTAGCCGATTCAGTAGCAAGTGCAACATCCTGAAGAACATAAGTTCGCTCCCCAACAACATCATGCACCTCGTTTGTCCTTGCAAAATTATTTTCTGCATAATTGGATATTCACATAAGAGTAAGCAGTTCAGTCATCGTTGATTTTATCCAATGTCAACAACTTGAAATGCTATGAACATCTGGATCATTTTTCCCATGGTGAAAGTGTCGCCTGGTTAATTTGAGGTTAAGTAAAATTATTATTAGCAAAGAAAATGTGCAATATTCAAATATAAATTTTACATTAAGAGAAATTGTAATAGGTTGACACTTACTGTTTTATGTTTTATTGTATCTAATAACATGTTGCCTCGAAAGTTGAAACTATCTTGATATTTCATTGTAAACTAAAATAGTATTAGAAAATGAAAACTTACTCAGTTACTAAAGCATGTGAAGAGTCTCATGCCAAATTCTTTTCATGCCTACTTCAAACACATTGTGTCCAATCTGGGTACAAAAAGCAAAAGCATGAGTCATAAAACCACTGTCATGGATACTAAATTTTTTATCTCAACCATTCCAAAACCATTAGGCAACACAGGTTAAAAGTTGCCGTTGTTAAATAAAGATGGACGTTTTTAATAGAAATTATACACAGTCTTTATGCGTTAGTACTTGTATTTACAAAAGGTTCAACTTCAAGTGATAAGTATTTGCAATTGATTGGCAAATGAAATATAATAAAATCTCTGAGTTTGTATAATAAAAGCAAATTTGCATAAAAAATTACAGAACACACAACTTAATTATTACAGCCAAATCTATTTTAAACAAATATAAAAATTCTTTATTTGCACACAGTTGTTTGCGGGATTTCCTCCTGTAATTGATAGGAAAGAACAGTAGAAAAGGGATTGCTTTTGTAAACTATGTAAAGTAAACTTTGAAACAACAAATTCAAAGTTGTAAAACTTTACCTTGGGTCCCAATCAATCCATCAGCTTGAGATGGCCAAGTGAGAGCCTCTCAAAGATATCCGCCAGCTGATTGCTTCTGCATAACATAAAAAAAATCATTAATCTTAAGCTCAAAAGCTGGTAAAATTGAACTGCAGGTACAAACATGCGTAATGTCTTTTCCAAAAAGAAAGTGGTAAAATTGAATTACCCATTACAATCATTTAATAAAGAACATAGAACCAAGACTAAAAAAACACCAAGATGTTCACGCTGAAGGTTTGTAGTCGCTAGTGCACTGCCATATTCCTATGGTCCTCGGCTCCATCTTTCTGCTTCAATTCAGCTTTTTATTTATTCGATTGTTTAATCGTTTATAATTATAAAAAAAAAAAAAAAAAAAAAAAAAAAAAAAAAAAAACCTTATATTATCTACTTTAGTCTCTTCAACATGTGAAGCAGTAAAAAGGAAAAAAAATAAAAAAATAAATAATGACTAATTTAAGATCCTTCTCATATAATTATCATATCCTAAAACATACATAAATTTGAATATATGGTTGCTACATGAATCGCAAATTTTTTAAACCCATTTGATGTCCATCAAAACCCATATCAAAAACATAAAAGAAGACGCACAAATCAATCAAAAGGTAAAAAAATAAAAAAATAATAAAAAAAAAATCAATAGAAGTAAAACAAAGAACAGATCGTACCTTTGGGATAATTATAATGATCATTTGTGGAATTGATTTTGATTTGGATTTCCAGGCTGACTTTTGTGGTTGGATTTAGAAGTAAAAGTAGATGTGATGCCGTGAGAGTCGGAAAAAAACGTGGTTCTTTAGATTTTGTATTTTTGATTTTGTGTTGTTGATGAATGTTGTTAGATCTGATGGAAGTAGAATGGTGTGTGTGGGAGGGAGTAGAGAAGACGCAAGAGGATTCTGGATATATATTTTTTAGCTTTAGGAAGATATATAATGAAAGATCCACAGATATGTAATTAAAGTGTCATTAAGATTAAATTATTTTTTTTTTTTTTTTTTTTTTTTTTTTTAATCCATGAACAGTTGCCGGAACAGTAGCTTCCTAATGTTACAGCCACAAACATTGTTTCGATTATTTTTATAAACCGACCATTAGCCTAACCCAAGGATCATTAGGCATCCCCCCCCCCCCCCCCCATGAACAGTTGCCCGAACAGTAACTTCCCACCCTTTCATCCACACATTTGGGGGCAATTAGTTTGGTAAGCCCCTTTTAGGCCTAATCCCCATTCCTGGGAAATATATATATATATATATAATATATATATATATATATATATATATATATATATATATTATCTTTTAATATATATATATTTATATATAATTACTTTTCTGTGTTTAGAATATCTTAATAAATAGAGTAAATTACATGGATCGTCCTTCTGGTTTGTCAAAAGTAACAACTTTCGTCCCTCGAAGTTAGAAGTTGCACTGGTAGTCCCTAAATTGGTAAACAAATAACACATACCACCGGTCCTTTAGTTTAACTGGTGTTAAGTAGTTACGTTATAATTTACACGTTAGCCCCTTTGGTTAAATATCATTGCATCATTCATCCATAATAATAACGGCTGTTTATAATTTAAAGTTTCCATATGTTTTTATCCGTTTTTACACGTTTTCGTCCGTTATTATACGTTTTCTTACGTTTTTATCCGTTTTCGTCCATTTTTATACGTTTTCGACCGTCTTTATACGTTTTCGTCCGTTTTTCTTACGTTTTTATACGTTTATCCGTTTTCGTCCAATTTTTTTTACGTTTTTATCCGTTTTCATTCGTTTTTATATGTTTTTTTGCATTTTTATCCGTTTTCTTCCGTTTTTACACGTTTCTGACAGTTTTTATACGTTTTCGTCCGTTTTTCTTACGTTTTTATACGTTTTCACCCGTTTACTTACATTTTCATACGTTTTATCTGTTTTCGTCCATTTTTATACGTTTTTATCTGTTTTTCGTCCGTTTTTATATGTTTTCGTCCGTTTTCATACGTTTTTATACGTCTTCGTCCGTTTTTCTTAAGTTGTCATATGTTTTTATCCATTTTTATACGTTTTCTTTTAAGTTGTCATACGTTTTTATCCGTTTTTATACGTTTTCGTCCATTTTTATACGTTTTCATCCAGATTTTTTACATTTTCGTCTGTTTTTGTTACGATTTTATCCGTTTTCTTACGTCTTTATCCGTTTTCGTTCGTTTTATACGTTTTCGTCCGTTTGTATACGTTTTCATCCGTTTTTATACGTTTGCATACGTTTTTATATGTTTTCGTATGTTTTTTACGCTTTCGTCCTCTTTTATACGTTTTCGTCGATTTTTCTTACGTTTTTATACGTCTTCATCCGCTTTTATACGTTACCATACGTTTTTATACGTCTTCTTACATTTTGATCCGTTTTTAGACATTTTCATCCCGGATAAAAACATACAAGAACGTAGGAAAGTGTAAGAAAACGGTCAAAAACGTATAAAATTTATGGAAACGTATGAAGACGTATAAAAACGTAAGAAAAACGGACGAAAATATAAGAAAACGTATAAAAACGGATAATAACGTATGAAAACTTAAGAAAAACAGAAGAAAACGTACGAAAACTTATAAAAACGTAAGAAAAACAGACGAAAATGTATAAAAACGGTCAAAACGGATGAAAACGGATAAACACGTAAGAAAACGTATAAAAATGAATAATAACGTATGACAACTTAAGAAAAACGGAAGAAAACGGCCGAACATGTATAAAAACAGATAAAAACGATAAAAACATATAAAAACGGACGAAAACGATAAAAACGTATGAAGAAAGGACGAAAACGGACAAAACGTATAAAAATGTAAGAAAACGGGCGAAAACGTATAAAAGCGTATGGAAACGTGTAAAAAAAGGGATGAAAACGTATAAAAACGTGAGAAAAACGGACGAAAATGTATAAAAACGGTCAAAACGTATAAAAACGGACAAAAACAGATAAAAACGTAAGAAAACGTATAAAAATGGACGAAAACGGATTAAAACATATGGAACCTTTAAATTATAAACAACCGTTATTGTTAAGGATAGACGATGCAACGATATTTAACCAAAGGGCTAACGTGTAAATTATAACGGAACTCACTTAACACCAGTTAAACTAAATGACCGGTGGTGTTATTTGTTTACCAACTTAGGGACTATCAGTGCAACTTTAAACTTCGAGGGACGAAGTTTGTTACTTTTGACAAACCACAGGGACCATCCATGTAATTTACTCTAATAAATAAATGTGATCCTTACATTATATGAAGTGTACATGTAGTTTATCTAAGGGCTTGTTTACTAAATTAAGTGATTATGCTTTGAGTGTCTTAATTAGCCACTTAATTGGAAGAGTAAGACATTCGTGTGGCTCCCAATCAAGAAAAACAACTATTTTAGGCAAATATTTATATCCATTAAGATGGAATATAGGAAAAGAAAACACCTCTAAGTAATCAATTGCTTTCAACTTTTAAATTATTACAAAAATGAAATTCCAAATTTAAAGCTTGTTTATTTTCTAAAGTATTGGTTCATCTCTCACACAAGACAATAAAACAAGTTTCTTGCTAGTGAAAAATGACTAGAACTAAATTTAAAATAAACTTAGTTTTGTTTGTTATGTATCGAGTTTAGGCTGGATGTAGTTACCCTTTTCCATCACGTTTAGCCTTATGGTATATGTTTATACAATTGTAAATATAAGGTTGATAAATAGACAATGTAGATGCATAAGTGCTCACTTTGAATGCACATCTACTTCGAGAGCTCGATTGATAATAAGGGACATGCAACAACGCTAATGGAACAAACAATTCAATGAAAGTACAATCCTGTGAGCGTACCAAATCGTTTAACTTGGAAATTTCCCATAAGAATCTGTATGTCCAAATTATCACATATTTGGTTGTTAAATAGCATCTCATTTAAAAAAAAAAAAAAAAAAAAAAAAAAAAAAAAAAAAAAAAAAAAAAAAAACACAACAACAACAACAACAATTATGAGATGAGATCAATATAGATCTCATATTTGTCATAGAACCAATGGACCAATCATAACCACCCATTTTTATTTTTCATCTTTTTTTTAAAAACAACATATCTTGCAAACGGTAAATCTTTAAGCTACAAAAAAATACCATCGCGACGAGAATTAAATGATCTTTCTATAGATATGCATTGTTATATACTTTCGACGAACTTTTTTTTTTTTTTAATTTCCGCCCAGAAAGAATCATATATGATTCGATTTTTATGAATCATATAAGAATCATATATGATTCGTTAAAATCGAATCATATATGATTTTTACGAATCATATATGATTCTTTCTGGGCGGAAATTAAAAAAAAAAGTTCGTCGAAAGTATATAACAATGCATGTCTATAGAAAGATAATTTAATTCTCGTCGCAATGGTATTTTTTTTGTAGCTTGACGATTTAAGGTTTGCGAGATATTTAAGTTTTAAAAAAAAAGGTGAAAGTTTATTTTTTTTATTTTGATAAAAAAAATGAGTGGCTAAGATTGCTTGATGGTTTCTATAGTAAAAATTGGATCTATAAATAACTTTTGCCCAACAATTATTAACAGATCCTGTATACACCGGCGAGATAAATATCAAAGATTCATTCGGTTGCTATACTTTAGTCATTTTTGTAACGACCCAATGTAAGCCTGCTTGGAAGCCCTTCTATGGATGAGCCCATATATATGCAAGTAATGCAACAAGATGGATTTAGTAAAGCTTCTAGCGTAAAAAGTACAATCTAAGGGTATGTTTGGCACAAGTAGGAGCTGGAGCGGATCGCTAGAGTGGGTTGCTGGAGCTGGTTGCTGGAGCATGTGGCTGGAGCTTTTTTTTACATGCTAGTACAACTAGCATTTCATTTAGTAGCTTATTTTTTTAACAAGCTCCTTCAAGCCGTGTCAGCCAAACGAGACTTATTTTCAATGGTAGCTTATTTTTCTAAAAAAAATAAGTTCATGTTACGATAAGCTCTAATAAGCTCGTGCGCCAAACATAGCCTAAGCCTTAATTACTTATGACTAACAGGGTAACGGTAACCGCATGTTGTGATGGCTGTTGTGATGGCTCCTCTTTTTTTTTTTTTTTTTTTTTTTTTTTTAAGCCGACTTTTAATTTATGGTTTAGAGAGTCGTACCACCTACAAAGACAGGCCCTCATCCACCACATACCCAGACTATGTTGTTTGAAATCAAAACTTTCGGCGACCAATTTTTTTATTTTTATTTTTATTATTTATTTATTTATTTATTTATTTTTTTATATATTTTTTGTGAGAGTAACTTTACATATGGTGAGAAGTTTAGGGAATAAATTTATCGCATACTATTGCATATTAAAATGTCAAAGTACTTGTACATCATGATGCAATGACGATACAAAACCGGTAATCAGTAAAAGTATGAAGTTGTGATGATTGGCGGTGAAAAATATTTGCTAATAAGTAGATGTTGTGTAATATTCGTCGCAATTTTATATAACGTTTATACATAAAGAAGTATAAATTAGTCCGTGCAATATATGATTAGCAAATCAATATATGACAGTGCTTAACAAAATATAAATTACGGTATTCAAAACTTACACATTTTCATACTTTATAATCATCTGAAAATCTTCGTACTTTAACATGTACGATTATTTTTAATCAGTTTGATTAGCAAAATGATCATGAATTCACTAAACTTCTATACTATATATAAAGGGAAAATCAAAAAGTGAAAAGTTGAAACTAAAAAAGAAAATGATGAAAACATATGTTTCAAAAGTAAACTATTAATACACATTGAAAACCGGGTTAAACCGGGACGCTTCAAACCCGGCGGGTTGACCCGGTTTAATTTGACCCGTTTTTTCGACCCAGCTAGTCGAGATGACCCGGTTTAAATTGACCCATTTTTCGACTGGAACGATTCAACCGGTTGAATCACCCGGGTCGAACCGGGTTTCAAAACATCATGTTTAATCCCCAAATCTTCAAACTTTTATTATTTTTCGTTTATAACGCATAAACTTTTTTTTATCACTAAAACTATATGTCGCTATAAAATCCCGTTGCTATGCACGGGTACTCGTCTATTTACTAAAATACAAACATAGATGATAAATGTTTTTTTTGTATATGCAATTTTCAAAATTTTAAAATGTTCATGGCCAAACAAAAATTTGGCATTAAACTTACATTAATTAATATTTTAAATAATTATGTCCAAGTCAAGCAACCGTGTAACAATTCGCATTTTCGGGTTACTATTCATTCACTTTTACTATTCATTTCGTAAATATTTTACGAGCCACATTTCTTTTTTCATCCTACGATTATTATTACACATAAATCCTGAATCTACAATTTAACAAACGATTATTCATCTTCATTTAAGTATACTAAGTCCTAGTATATTTTCTAGTAAACAAGAATTCCTATAAGTTTCATATGTCTACCTCATTCCCTAGATCAAATCTCAACACAACAATTCAAGTATTAAAAACACAAGACAAGAAAACACTTTTAGTTTTCTTGTTTCCACCTCACTTTTCCCCCGCCTCCTCCATTTTGGGCGTGTACTAGGAAAGAATCACCAAGACATTTTGTCTTTGTGATATTTAAATCACACATGTCAACATCTAATCAAGACTTAGCCTCCAAGAATTTGGATTATATCTCATACCACCTCATTCATAAGAGGTGGTAACCAATTTGACTACTCTAGGACACATGTATATGATCTTAATCCTTCATTGCTTAATCTTGCAACACATATGTATAACTTAGTATGTAAGAAATTTGACACATTTTTATACTTAGCTAGGAAGAAATATGATTCATACATATTGTAACCTCCTCATGAAGCTATATATACCTCCTCTTGGCCTTCCCCTTAAACGCCTAACATACCAACCAACACCATCATTCTCATTTGCTCATTACTTCAAATATTATTCAAGATATCAAGTCCTTGTAAAGCCTTCATCAACTTTTAGCAATCTTTGGTGATTCCTTAAGTTTAAAGCTACTTAAGTAACTAAGAGATTAGCGCAAGTCCTAACACATTCACAAGAAGTAGGAGACTTCCAAGGAGTGGAGATTTCTCAAAGTCGTAGTTTTAAGTCCTTGTTATTCATTTCTTTTTGAAAGCCAAAAGTTGTAAGAAAACCTAGCTCACTCTCTGTTAGGAATATAAATATTCATATGAAAGACTCGGTCACCCCGAGTATCTATTAACATTAAGTTAGCTCGTAGGCTTATTAGTATTAGTTTAGTTATCGTAATACTAGTTTAGTCATAGTAGCATTTGTGGATTTGGGTCGGGTCCTTACCCACTGTCAGCTCACTCCACAGCCCATGTGAGGCGTTTTATATGTAACTATAAATACCCTTTCCCACCTAAAGGAAAGGGTTGGATGTTCTTCTCATTTCAATCTAATAGATTACATTTTCTCTCATTTGAATATCCCACACTCTCTTTCTCTCTCTAGAAATTCGACTTACACTCTAATCCAACCTTGTGTTATGATATCAAGTATTCTACAATTGGTATCAGAGCTCATGGTTGGATTAGCTAGATTGTGTGTGCGTTTTCTTGGTTAGTTTAGATCAAAAGTTTGGTTTTTGAAAGTTTATGGGCTTTTTCTTGGCTTTCTTTGATTCTCACGTTTGTGGTGTTAAAGTTAGTGTTTTTAGTGTTGTTATAACTTTCTAAGATCAAGTGGTGCAAAAGAAACCAAGCAAAAACGTTCAAAAGGGTGATTTGTAGGTGATTTTAGGTGAAAAATACCTTCTGCGATTTGAGTCTCGTAGTGAATTTCTTAGTTGCGATTTGAGTTCTGCGATTTGATAGTGACATTTTTGTCTGTTGCGATTTGTCGTCTAGCTATTGCGATTTGAGGGTTGCGACTTGGGCACTTGAGACTTGGCTCCTGCGATTTGAGGTTTCACTGCTGCGATTTGAGCCTTGAATTTTCAATGTTGCGATTTGACTAGTTTCTTCACTGCGATTTGCTCCTGATTCTTCATTGAGATTTGCTCAAGTGCATTCATTACTTTGTACTCAAACCAAACCTAATCACAACTTAACTTAACTTAACAGTGATTCACCTAATCCAACAAACAATCATTCCTTTTAACATACAATCACTAATCATTGTATCGATCCAACAATTATCATAACACGTCCAATTTATCATTATCTCACGGTTTCGTCTTGATTTTGTAAAATCCCTATAAAGAAACGATTTATCGGTTTAAATCATAGATTTGTAAAATCCCGTGCACGTTTACACCATGTCTACTAATTCAGATTCTTTCATATCTGAGGTACTCAAATTGTACGACACGAACGATAAACATAAGACTTCCAACTCTGTACAACTAATAAACGTGTTTGATTCTGATAATGCTAACATGGAATCGTCGTGCTCGAATTCTCAAGAGAAAGAGTTTTATCAGCTACCAAAATTGCCTGATAATACAAAGGAAAGTTGCATAGAATGTTTCCGACTACTTCACTCACATCTCAAGGTTCTCTTTGAACGACCTGGATACTTAGGAGGATACAAACGTGCATTCGCATCACTCTTTGGTCAAGATGTACAGACTTTCACAGTCAAAATGATACTGTATTTAGATCAACTTGAACAACAACTTGACAAAGGAGAACTTTCTGAAGGTAGATCCATGGTTGCCTTTTGTGTGATCAACAACCAACTCCAAGTGTTCATTGATTCGCAATTCACTGAGGATTATGATTATGACAGTCAAATGACGAAAAAGTGCTTTGCTAATTACACTGGAATCGAGGTTGACATGTTCAGAGTTACACTACTCCAGCTCATGGGTAATGTTAAGGAGTTCATTAATGAAAGGGCGCAGCATCAACAATGCAGTGACACTATGTTTGATAAGCATGATACAGATCTCAGACTAGAAAATGACCCAGTTCCATTTGCTGAGGTACATGTCACTGATCAACACAATGTGCTCTCTAATGAACGACTGCATATTGATCAAGTTATGCCCACTTATGACACATATTTGTTGGAAAAGACTGATAGCAATACCATTCCTAATTCAACAAATATGAATCATAAAGGGGGAGAAAGTGATCAGGATGATGCTGAACATGATGATGAGTCAAGTTCTTTGTTTATGGCTGAGACTTTCAAATCAAATGATGTGGTTGATAAAGAAGTTTTTAATGAACTTTCAAACAGATTTTTACAGCTTGAAAAACATTGTATTTTACTTGAAATAGCAATGCAGCAAAAGGAAGAAAGTTTTCAAACTAATCTACCATGTAAAAATCCGAAACTCCCTGATTTCCGTGAATTCTTTATGATAAATGATTTGAAAGCTCAACTAGAAGCCAAAAACTTAACGATCAACAACCTGAAAAAACGTATTGCTGAAATGTGTGATATGTGTAATGAAGTTAAGGCTAAACATAACAGTAATGTTAGTGCAACAAAAAATACTGAATTGGAACATAAAGTGGCTAAATTACTTGCTGAAAATGAGAATTTGAAAAAGCATTGTAAAAACCTGAGTGATTCCTTCAAAGAAACGAGAAATAAGGCTTCAAAACACACAACATCTTTGATTGCTAAAAATGATGAATTCAAAGCTCAACTTCAAGAGAAAGGTTTCACAATTGTTGCCTTAAAAAACGAGTTAAGGAAATTAACTGGAAATGGTGTGAACACTAAGTTTGAAAAACCATCAACCTTGGGAACACCAGACTCACAACCTCTTAGAAACCAAACAGTTGTTAGACAACCAACTGCGTTTAGATCTGAACGACCAAAATCTTCTAAACCGAGGTGTGCAGCCCAAGTTGATGCGAAACAAGTTTTTTCAAAACCAGTCACTTCACAATCTAGACCAAATGATCAGATAGTTAATGCTCGTTCTAAGGCTCAATCTCATAAGTCTAAAGCAAAGGAAGTAAATGCTCATACTAAGGTTCTATCCCTTAAGACTAGAAACCACAACAGGCCCGTAGAACCAAAGAGTCATACTCAGAAACCTGGTAGGCAAATTGCTGTAGGAATAAGAACTTCTCTCAACAAGCATTCTACTATGTATGAGAAATCTAACACTCCTAGATCTTGCCTTAGGTGGTTACCGACGGGTAGAATTTTTAATATGGTTGGTCTTAGATGGATACCTATTGGTACAGATTGCATTACAAAGTTTGACTGTGAAACTCCAAAAGGTCTGGATACCGATATCACTAACCCATATAAAAGTAAGCAAAATCGTCATGTTAGTGCAGGGAATCCTTACTTAAGTGCAGGTACATCGACCATTTCCTTCAAGGAAAAACTCAGAGTGTGGCGGCCAAAAGGACTGCAATCTCCTAATTTAAGGGTTCAGGAAACTCAGCATTGATGTACATGCATAATGACTTCTGAACAAATCAGCTTAGGACTCGTGCAGCAACGATCTATTTTGGGAAGAATATCGGTGGTTATTCTTCATGTATCCTTTGTACATATCTTAAACCAAATTGTAAATAGAAATATATATATAACCAACAAAAGCCATAATAAATCAGAAAAATAGAAAATACCAAAAATAGTTTTTCAAGGCATGTCTTCTGGTATCGATAACATTTACGGTCCTAGAAATGTCATTCAATAATGACACGGGTCTTTAAATGAAGTTCGAGCAGAAGTTCAAAAAGTTTTTCAAAACATGCCTAAATGGCTTGCTATTATTTCAGATAGCAACCCGCTTTTCAAAATGGGGAAAGCAAGTCGCCAAAAAGACGGTTGTTCTTCCCACTGGGTGAAGTTCACCAGGGCATGGATTACGTTACATCCATGTTTCCTCGAAATGATGTACGTTTCAGTGCATTATTTCTCATTTTAGAAGAGAAGTCTTCTTTGCAATCACAAATTCTTTCTCGTCTATGATTCTTTAAGAAAGTATATGTGTTGTCCCATGATGGTTTAATGCTATTATCATATCATTTGGTCTGGAACTTTCATAAATTCTTCATACTCAATCAACTACTACAGCACTCTGATTTGTAATCGGGTCATTGATTGAGGGGGAGAGTATCATTCAAAACTTATGACAATTAACGGGCATCTACAATTCATTGATTTAATCAAGTGTGAAAACACTTGTTTCAATTAGGGTTTCAATTTGAGAGGGGTGTTAATCAAGTGTTAACTCCAAAAAGGCCATATGTTTCTTTTATATGCAAGTATAGGGACTTATATGCAATTTACTAACTGTTTCCTAGGTTTATATAAATTAGAGGACCATTCATACCTTTATTGAAACTTGAAATCTAACTTAGGAAAGAGAGGGACCTAATCTGCCAAAACATGAAAGACGTGCCTTGGTATAAGTAGTCACATTGCGATTTGACTTGGTCAAATCTCAAAAAAATCTGGTCAAACTATTTGTCTCCCTCTCTTGCAGATCGCAACCGTCCATTAGTTAATGTTTGTTTTTGTGTCTGATTGTTAAGGTTCGTTCTAAGGCTTTGTGTTTTTTAATGCTATTCTCATATCATTCGACCCTCTCATTCTTTTGTGCCTAATTATTTTTGTGCTTAGGTGCTCGTGTCTAATCATCAACCGCCCATTGGTTAGTGTTTGATTATGCTAGTTGATCCTCGGTTTGATCATATATCTTGTGTTGTTACCTTGCTTTGTGCCATATTGCCTATCCCAGTTGTTTCGTATTATCTATTGATCTTCGTGGCATACGTTGACTTGTAAAAGTTAAAATCAAGTGTGTGTTATTGTTTGTATATGATAAGTTACTGCTTTGTAATTTAGGTTTCCACTTGCTACGTTTATGTTCGCGTTTTGGATGTCTTGGTGTAGTGGTTAGGGGTAATATCTTGTATGATCGATTTGTGAGGATATTTCCTGGTTGCGATTTGCCCATAATGTTCTTGGTTGCATTTTGAACCTATGTTCCTTATTGCGTTTTGACCTGTTGTGCTTGGTTGCGATTTGGTGTCTCATTCTTGACTGCGATTTGATCATTTAATTTAAGTTGCGATTTGGAGGTTAATCTTTGTGGTTGCGTTTTGATTATTTAATGTTCTTGGTTACGTTTTGAACCTATGTTCCTGATTGCGTTTTGACCTGTTGTGCTTGGCTGCGATTTGGTGTCTCATTCTTGACTGCGATTTGATCATTTAATTTAAGTTGCGATTTGGAGGTTAATCTTTGTGGTTGCATATGGATTATTTAATTTCTGGTTGCGTTTTGAATGTATTTACCTACCTGCGATTTGACTGTCCTATGTTGCGATTTGATTATAATATTGCTCTATACAGGTCAAATCGCAGTATCTGCGATTTGAATATCGTCAATATTTTATCCTCTGCGTTTTGGCTGTTGAGTGTCATGGGTGCGATTTGATTATAATATTGCGTATTTCAGGTCAAATCGCAATGTCTGCGATTTGATTTGGCAATAATTTTATAATCAAATTGTAGGACCCCCAGTGTTGCGATTTGCTCGTACCTGGTTGCGATTTGAATATTATATTGTTAAAACTGGCCAAATTACAAGCTTTGTGAGAGGATTCGACACACGGTTAAGGTGGTTAAACCTTGTATACTTTGTGTGTAATGATATATTGAGTTTGTATGATTAAGTACGCGGAATTTACTTAATCACACTTAGAAGGTTATGTATGTTATGGAAATGGAAGAATTATGTTTGTTACTTAACAATGAACAAAGAAAGTTTATCACCAAACGATTCAATATTATTCAAAATAATACGAGTGATCTTGAATTTATCACTAGGGTTACAAAGACCTTGAATCTTATGTTTCTAGATTTGTGATATATGTTTTTGTTTGTTCTATGTCTTAACAGATATGAGTTTGTATATTCACACATATAATCACTAGTCTAAGATCTCTTTTATAGTCCAAGAGATCTCTTACAATATTGCTTTATGTCTAATCAACACTTGTCTTACAAAAGATCAAGTCGAGCTAGCGTATGGAAGATTATATCTCTCAAGTTGTTCAAATGAATTAATGCAAGCACATGCATCAACTTGTTGACTGAGAACATATCTAGATATTATTTTTGCATAAGAGTGACTCATACAAATAATATCTTCTTCGATCTTATCCTTGTAGCAGCTCTATGACTCACTGATCAGCAGTACCATTTACAACTAGCAGTACCTTCGTTTGAACTAGCAGTACCTTCTTGTTCTAGCAGTACCTTGATCATGAACTAGCAGTACCTTCTTTTTAAAGTATTTTCCTATACTCTAACTTCAGAATATTTAATTCCCAACAATCCTCCCCTAAACATGTGAATCATTTCAAACGTGTTTTCTGAATTAATTGAGGACTTGAGAAGATCTTTCAAACACTTCATGAATCTGAACTATTCTTCTTATTCTGAACTGATCTGCTTTGTTCTTCTTTGACTTCAGCAATATCAAAACATTGAACCAAAAGATGGTGCAATTTCCTTGAATGGAGGAATTGTTAGAGGCAATGATTTCAACAAGTGAAATCATCTATCAGCATGCCTTTGCAAGTGATGAACAAACATAATGAACTGAAATTGAAACTTTCCTTCGTTTGATCTAGATAGAACTTTCTCCTTTAGGAATGCTTCATCCCTTCTGAATATATGATCTATTCTTGTCATTTTCAACCTCTATGTCATCATCTTGTTTGCTCTTATCTTCTCCTTCTTTCTATTGGATTATTCTTCCTTTTCTGGGCAATTATTTCCTTCCCTGAGATTGTAACCTCCCCTGAAGCAAATAACTTTTGTTTCCTCCCCTTGTTTGGAAGATCTCACTATGTACCTTTGACTGATCTATCAATGTGAACTTGTTGTCAGACAATATTGTACATGAAGCCATCAATTCCTTAAAAGTTTAAGTTGCTGTCCTCATCACTTCTAGGTGTGTTAACTCCTATGAGAGGTGAATCAGTGGACATTTTGATTCATGATCCATTAATGAATGGTTTTTGTGAATCTCTTGAAAATCCTTGTTTAAGAAATCATTTGACTTAGCAGTATGTTCATGATTTTAGAATTGAAAAATCATACTACTTTCAACCATTTTGAAGGGATCAAGTGTATAACAGACACTTAATCAAAATTTCGGTTTAAAGCAACCTCTGGTTGTGTGAGAACCAATGTTTTCAGTTATAAATAACTGCCTGTGTAAAGATAAACTCATTCAAAGAGCTTTCCTGACAGGGTTTCCAGCTCATAGTAATTGTTGCCTCTAACACAAGTGTTAGGTTCACTTTTACTAGTTGTTCTTTCTATCAGATGTCCTCAGACTTACTCATTATACTTGAAAGTATAAAATGATAGAAAGTGAGTTGTATCAGTTACTATCTAATCAACTAAGTCATCAATTCAATGTGAAATATCATAACTAGGTTTCAAGAAAGAAGTTTTAAGGAGTTTAAATTCCTAAACTCAGTCCATCATAAACCTACTATGTTAGCAATTGGATAAGCATTCTGCTGTTCCCATTTCACTTGAAATCTCCTTTGTGTTCACATATTCATACCTGAAATAGTTAGTCTAAAACCAAAAGAACAAAATACAAAGTACTTGTCTTGCATTAGCATAATCATAAGACCAACTATATGAGTAACACAATGTAAATTTGTACTAGCAGCACCTTGTGTGCTTAGCAGTACTTTATGATATATTAGCAGTACCTTATAAATCCAGCAGTACCAACAAAAATTTATGTACATAAACACATTATTTGAAAATTTTAAAGATTAAGCATTCCAATACTTGCTACTAAGTACTCAAATCTTCCAACATCAAAAGCTTTTGTAAGTAGATCTGCAAAATTATATTCTGAAGCAATTTTCATTACTTGAATTAATCTTTTCTCATTGCAATCTCTAATAAAGTGATGTCTAATTTCAATGTGTTTTGTTTTAGAATGTTGCACTAGATTTTTAATAATACAAATTGTACTACTATTATCAATATGAATACCAGTGTTTAAGAAATTGTACCCATAGTCAAGAAGTTGGTTTTGAAGCCATAAGACTTGAGCACATCAACTTGCAACAGCTATATATTCAGCTCCAGTTGTTGAATTTGCCACACTTGTTTGCTTCTTACACTGCCATAAGATAAGTCTACATCCAAGGAATTGACATCCTCCAGTTGTTGACTTTCTGTCCAAGCTAGCACCAGCATAATCACTATCCGAAAATGCTACTAAGTCAAAAGGAGAGTCTCTAGAATACCATATACCCAACCTTGGTTGTCCTTTAAGATATCTAAAAATTCTCTTGACTGCAGTTAAATGAGAAACCTTTGGAGTTACTTGAAATCTTGCACAAACACAAACAGGGAACATGATGTCAGGTCTAGATGATGTAAGGTACATCAAAGAGCCTATCATAGATCTGTAATTGTGTACATCTACATTTTCTCCATCTTCATCTTTCAGAAGGTGCTTCTCTGAGTCCATTGGTGTGCTTGCCATTTTTGAATCAGCAAATTGAAACTTTCTAAGAATTTCTGCAACATATTTATCTTGAGAGATAAAAATGCCTTCAGATGATTGTTTAATTTGCAAACCCAAAAAGAATGTGAGTTCTCCCATAGAACTCATCTGAAACTTATCATGCATAAGCTTCTCGAACTCTAAACACATTTCCTTCCTTGTAGATCCAAAGATAATGTCATCCACATACACCTGCACTAACAGAAGATCCTTCTTGTGCTGTTTGATGAAAAGTGTCTGATCAATCTTTCATCTTTGAAATCCATTTTCTAATAAGTAGGAAGCAAGTGTTGCATACCAAGCTCTTGGTGCCTGATGAAGGCCATATAGAGCTTTCATTACTCTGTACACTTTGTTTGGATGGTCAGGGTCAATGAAGCCAGGAGGTTGTGAAACATACACCTCTTCTCCAATTGTACCATATAAAAATGCACTCTTGACATCCATTTGGTAGACTGCGAAGCCTAAAAATGAAGCATAAGCTAGAAACAGCCTAATTGCCTCAATCCTTGCTACTGGAGCATAAACTTCATCATAATCTATCCCTTCTTCTTGTGTGTACCCTTGGGCTACTAATCTAGCCTTATTTCTAATAACTATCCCTCTTTCATCCCTTTTGTTCTTAAAAACCCATCTAGTGCCAATCACCTTTTTATTTCTAGGTAAATCAACTAGCACCCAAACCTTTTGAATCTTGAACTGAAAAATCTCTTCTTGCATAGCCTCTACCCAGCTTGAGTCATCTAGGGCTGTAAGAATGTTCTTTGGTTCCTTTTGTGAGAGAAAACATACAAACAAGCAAGAGTTTGAAACCTCATGCTGTTTTGAAGCATAAAGAGCATCAAGAATCCCTTGTTGGTTTGAAGAGACTAGTTGTCTCCTTGTCTTCACACCAGATTGTACATCTCCAATCACATTATCCAGGGAGTGAACTTTGTGAATCCTTGTGTGTGGTGTAGAAGGAACTTGATAAAATGGTGGAAGATTACTTAAATCCACTTCATCTTCTTGGAACTCTGCTTCTCTTGAGTGTGAAGGACCAGCAGTGCCTTCAACTAAACTAACAGTTCCTTCAAATGAACTACCAGTACCTTTAGAAGTACTAGCAGTACCTTGCTCTGTCTCAGCAGTACCATCAATATTTGAAATATTAAGTTGTTCCTTTGTTCCATCATCCTTGTTGTCATCTTCAACATCTCCTTTAGCTTTACTAGAAGAAGATACATCATTTGTTGAATTTGATTCCACACTTGAATTTGACCATATTGGCATTGTGCCATCATGTTGATCCTTTTCTAACTCTGCCTCATTTGTTGCTTGTGAACCTGAAAAATCATTAGTTTCTCCAACAAAAGGTATATAATTCATAGAATTTGTTAGATACTCAAGATCAAATATCCATTTTGGTCCTTGGCCTACTACATTGGATTTGTTTTCCAGAAACTCCACATGTAGTTCTTCTTGTACTTTCTCAGTTCTTAAGTTGTAAACTCTAAAAGCTTTGCTAACAAGAGAATATCCAACTAAGAAACCTTCATCTGCTTTACCATCAAATTTTCCTAAATGGTCTAAGGTATTGAGAATTGTCACATGACATCCAAAAGGTCTAAGAAATCCTATTGCAGGAGTTCTACCATTAAAGAGTTCGTATGATGTCTTATTGTGAGGTTGCACAACTAAAACTCTATTTTGAACATAGCAAGCAGTGTTGATTGCCTCTGCCCAAAAGATTATAGGTAGCTTAGAATCAGCTAACATTGTTCTAGCAGCTTCAATTAGTGTTCTATTCTTTCTTTCAGCCACTCCATTCTGTTGTGGAGTTCTAGCAACACTATATTCTCTCCTAATACCTTTTTCTTTGCAGAAATCATCCATAACTCTATTTTTGAATTCTTTCCCATTATCACACCTAATGACTTTTACTTTCTTGCTTACTAGGTTTTCTATTTCTGTTATGAAAGTCTTAAGAGTGCTTGATGTTTCATCCTTAGATACTAAAAAGAAAACCCATGTAAATCTGCTATAGTCATCAGTTATAACAAGACAATATTTTTTATGTTGCATACTCCTTACTGAAACAGGTCCAAATAAGTCCATATGAAGCATAAACAATGACTGATTGATAGAGTTAAAAATCTTGGGCTTACAAGTGGCTTTGTGTTGTTTGCCTTTTAGACAAGCAATGCATGTTTGATCATTTTCAAATCTTTTGTGAGGTAAACCTCTTACCAAACCATTCTTAACAATTTTATTTATGGTTTTGAAATTAATATGACCAAGCCTTCTATGCCATAACATTGATTCATCCAATGTGGCTTTTGCAACAAGACAAGTTAAATCCTTTTTAGGAATAATGTTCTTCATATAAACACTATACATATTGGCCTTTCTAGGAATTCTAAGAAGCACTTAATTTTCATCAGGCATCTTAAAATCCTTAGATAGAACAAGACATTCAGTGTCAGTAAAGAGAACATTGTTCTTTTTGTCACACATTTGTGAGACACTAAAAAGATTATACTTTAGCTCTTGTACATAGTACACATCTTCAAAATCTAAATTTCCGGTTTTAATTGTACCTTTACCAGAAATTTTGCCACGAAAACCACCTCCAAAGGTAACATATCCTCCATTGAAAGATTGAAAATCTGAGAGATAAGACATGTTGCCTGTCATGTGCCTTGAACATCCACTATCTGAGTATCCTTGATCTTCTTGTTTATCAGTTGAATGTTCCTGCACACAAATAAGAGTGTTAGTTTTCTTTGGGGATCCAAGCCATTACTGACTTGGATCTGCCTCTTGCATCAATAAAGTGTAATCTTTTGAGAACTGTTGATGCAACATTGGATTTAAGAATCCAACATGCTGAGGCCTTAACAGCATTTGCCCTATTTCCCTTAGCAGCAGAGTGAGTAACATGCTTAGCAGAAGTGACTGCTAGCTTTGAAGTCACACCCTTTGGTCTCCAAATTTGTTTGTGGACCACTGCCTTTGTTTGAATGGGCCTTAGAACAGTTGTAGATGCATGTTTGAAAGTTGTTTTTGCATCCTTAGCTGTTGATTTTGGGTTAACACTCATCAAAGGTCTAACAGTACCTTTTGTTCTACCCGTACCTTTTATTTGTACAGGCAGTACCTTTTTGTATGTATTAGCAAGACCTTTTTGTCTATCAGGACCTTTTGGTCCAGACTTGTTTGAGACTGTTCTGGGTTTAGTTCTATGAGTGTTAGAGTGAAAGTGAGTGTGAGGAGTTTGCCTTTTGTAGTTCACCCTATTGTTTTCATACCCAGTTACCCATTGATTGCAGAAAGCTGCAAGATGGTCAAAACTACCACATGTGTAACAAGCTTTGTTGTAAAAAGCAAAGTCATCACCTAGTTGGTTAGACTTAAGGCCATTCCAATTCCTTTGGTTGCCTTTGGGCTTGTTTGTAGTTCTATATTGTTCACAATATCTAACTGGTTTCCTAACAGTCTTAACATTTGACTTAGGCCTGTTAGTGTTGTGATTGACTATCTTAGGAACACTTGCTCCTACTTTCTTAACCAATACAGGTTTAGACATAACCTGTTCATCATCATCATCACTATCAGTTGTACAATCTTCAACAACTATAGCATCTCCTTTCTTAACAAAGGACACCTTGTCCTGATAAGATAAAGTTTTATCTAAAATTTTACTTACCTTTTCTATCTTAGGACTCTTAGTGGCCTTAGAACCATATTCCATGACTGGTTCTTGAAACTCAGCTAATCCTGTGTGTGCTAAATCAATACCTGGAGGTGAATGAACACCTCTGTATGGTGGGGGGACAGACTTAAATCCAACACCAGAATTAACCTTATCAATTACTTGAGCTTCCCAAAGCTTATTGAATCATCTGAGGCATGAGCCAAAACATCCACCGATATCTTAACATTTTCTCTTTCATTTTTGTGTTTAGCTAATGAATCATTCAACTCAACAATACACTCATCTCTGATCTTAATGTCATTTTTTAGTATATTGATGTCATTAGTAAAATTAGATTCATTACTTTTAAAATGTAAGACTTGTTTTTCTACAACACCTAGACCTCTTTTGTGATTAGCTAAATTAAAAAGAGTATCAATTAGCTCTGCTCTATGAGCATCAAATCTCTTACTAAGGTCTTCGTAAGCTTTAAGATTAGGACATGATTCAGTACAATTTTGAATAGAATTTACCTCTGAATCAGAAAAGGCCATTAGAGCAAATTCATTGGCTACAAGAGCAGCATTTGGTGGTGCTTCCTCTTCAATAGCCATAGAGCTCCAATCATAACCAATACCATCAATAGCCAACATAGCTTTTGGCTCTTCAACAGTAACTTCCTTTTTCCTATCTTGCTTATACCATGTGTTTCTATTTTCCTGCTTCCTTGGGCTTCTACACTCCTTAGCAAAGTGTCCCAACCTATGACAGTTGAAACATTCCACTTTCTTCTTGTCAAACCCAGCAGTTTCATTACCATTTATGGTAATTTGCTTCCCAGTTCTCTGCCAATGCTTCTTGGCCCTCATGCTAAGCAAAGCAACCTGCCATTTGATGTCCATCTCTTCCAAATCATCACCATCAACCTGCTCAAGGTCTTCATGATTTAGAGAAGAACCACTAGATTGACTAGACATGAATACATAGAATGCTGGATCACCAAGTCCTGCAACAGTCTTTTGTGAACTAGTAGAAGGACCACCATAAGTAGCATTAGAAACACCTTCAACTTCTTCTACCTCTTCAAACTTACCAATACTAGGAGATGACAAAAGTGCAACATTCCCAGAACTAGTACCATAATGACCAGATTTCGTTAGACTTTGTTCAACAATTTTGAAGTTGTTGTACAAATCATTGAGCTTCATGGTTTCAATGTCTGGTTTGTTCATCCAGACAATAACTTGAGTATGGAACTCATCAGGTAGACTTCTAAAAAACTTCATGTTGAGATCTTCCTTCTCTGTCTCAACACCCAACACAGCCAACTGACTGACAAGCTTGTGTAACCTTGAGAATAGCTTATCAAGAGACTCATTACTAAAAGCAGTAAAGTTTTCAAATTGTTGCTTTAGTAATGTCTTCTGTGTCTTTTTGGTAGTTTCATTACCACCAAAATATGCACAAATCTCTTCAAAAAGAGTTTTCATCAAGATACTTGTTAAAAGATAACATCTGTTCACTAGGAATGGTCATAAGCAACAAATTTCTTGCTTTCTGATCATTTCTCTTCAGTATCTTCTCTTCATTTGAAACTGGTCCAGTATTTCTTTTCCTAAGTGTTTTACCTTCTAGGACAACATCTGAATAGCTTGGTGAAAAAGAATCACCATATATAATGATATCCCAAAGAGTGTAATCTTGGACCATGAAATATTGCTCAATTCTCATCCTCCATAACTCAAACTCATTTGGTTTGATCATGGGCAACTTTGCAGCAACATTTGTTTGAGCATCATGTGCATCCATTTCTGTTTCTTCTAATTCAATTATATCAACCTGTGCGCTCTGATACCAACTGAGAGGATTCGACACACGGTTAAGGTGGTTAAACCTTGTATACTTTGTGTGTAATGATATATTGAGTTTGTATGATTAAGTACGCGGAATTTACTTAATCACACTTAGAAGGTTATGTATGTTATGGAAATGGAAGAATTATGTTTGTTACTTAACAATGAACAAAGAAAGTTTATCACCAAACGATTCAATATTATTCAAAATAATACGAGTGATCTTGAATTTATCACTAGGGTTACAAAGACCTTGAATCTTATGTTTCTAGATTTGTGATATATGTTTTTGTTTGTTCTATGTCTTAACAGATATGAGTTTGTATATTCACACATATAATCACTAGTCTAAGATCTCTTTTATAGTCCAAGAGATCTCTTACAATATTGCTTTATGTCTAATCAACACTTGTCTTACAAAAGATCAAGTCGAGCTAGCGTATGGAAGATTATATCTCTCAAGTTGTTCAAATGAATTAATGCAAGCACATGCATCAACTTGTTGACTGAGAACATATCTAGATATTATTTTTGCATAAGAGTGACTCATACAAATAATATCTTCTTCGATCTTATCCTTGTAGCAGCTCTATGACTCACTGATCAGCAGTACCATTTACAACTAGCAGTACCTTCGTTTGAACTAGCAGTACCTTCTTGTTCTAGCAGTACCTTGATCATGAACTAGCAGTACCTTCTTTTTAAAGTATTTTCCTATACTCTAACTTCAGAATATTTAATTCCCAACACTTTGCGATTTGAGGTTGAAAAATCTATATATTCAATGTGCAGGGCCCACATGTCAAATATTTAATTCTTGCGATTTGATCCACTGCTTGATTGTTATGTTTTGAATAGTCTGCGATTTGAGTATTTGACTGCTTGCGATTTGCCTGTTGTGATTTGATTATTTGACTGCTTGCGATTTGCCTGTTGCAATTTGTGTTATTGTGATTTGGTCATATATCAGTTTATATTTTGTCTAATCACAATCCTTGCATATTATAAAACTATGAGTATTCAATTGTCGAATCATTTACAAATTGTGACTGATTGAGATGTAATGGGTGCATCTTGCATCTAAACAATGATCTAACATCGAGCATTTGCTCTTGTCTAACATTGTATCTGTATTTATGTTTCCATGTGAATGTAATTGTGCAGATACAATGGCCGATGTTAATGTCGATGTTCCTGCTGAACAAGCACCAGTTGTTCCACCTCCCATTCGTTCAGATGAACAGATCTTGCCTCGTAGCAGATGTGTCTCTATTTGAAAAAGAAACTGCTACTTAGATATGGATAAGTCTCAACCCAATCCTATCTACAAAGTCGCGGTGGACATTCTTAAGCAAAACACATTCTTCAGTGCATTTACGGCTAGCTCAGCTATTCCAGCTATCTACATTCAGCAGTTCTGGAACACAGTGAGCTATGATAAAGATACTGGATGCTACCATTGTCAGCTGGATGAACAATGGTTTGATCTTACCAAAGACACCATCAGAGACGCATTACAAATCACACCGGTCATTGTGAACAAGCCATTTACTTCACCACCACCACCACCTGATGATCTTATCAACTTCGTCAATGATCTAGGCTACCCCATAACAGTCAACACGTTATCTGCAGTGGTCACTAATGACATGTATCAGCCATGGAGGGCAATCATCACTATCATCAACATGTGTCTCACAGGAAAAACCTCAGGGTATGAAAGACCAAGAGCTCCAATGCTACAGATTCTATGGGGAATTGTTAAAAGGGCCAACATTGATTTTGCTGAAAGGATCTGGGAGGAATTCACTCACTCCATTCATATTTTCACTGAGGACATGAAAAAACTGGCATTGCATAAAGCTAGTAAGAAAACGGTCAACAAACTTGTGATTCCAAGTATCAGGTACACAATGAGGATAATTCATCACCTTCAATGCCAGCACAAGTTCCATCCAAGATCTGACTCTCCTCTCCACTTGCCATCTGATGAACATGTCCTGGGAAATCTCAAATTCTCGGCAAAGGGAACCAAGCAAGAGTTCTTTGGGATGAATATACCTGAAGCTCTCATCACAAATGACATTCGTAATGCTCCTTATTATCAGGATTATTTGAATAAAGTGGCTGCGTATCAAAGGTATCTTACTGCTGAACTAGTTGGTGATGTTGGAACCCTGGCACCTAAACCTCAGAAGTCAACCAAGCATAGCAAGACAAAATCCAAGACCACCAAACCCACATATAAGGCTCTACCCAAGAAGAGAAAGGAGGCATCCCCTACTGATGATGCTCCTGGTGATGCTAAGAAACCCAAAAAGAGTGTTGCGGGTAAGAAACAGGGGTCTAAAAGACGAAGACTGGAAGATCAATTTGTGAATGAAGAAGTTTCCATGCCTGAGCATATTCTGCAAGAAGAGGAAGTTAACATTCAAAAGGTCGTAGAGGCCAGTTTGAAAGAACAAGAGAAGTTGCCGGGACACTCTACCAAAGGTGTGATCATCAGAGAACCTGATACAGGGAGACCCCAACCATTGGCGGAAGTGGAAGGTAAAGGAAAAGGGATTGCCACTGACGAACAGGTTGCTCAGACACTTCTGGATATCTCTTCTCCTGCATCAAAGACAACCACAAAATTGATTCTCAAGAGACGAACCTCTGAAGCCTCTAAAGAGACTGAAGATTCTAAAGCTGCAAGGGAAAAGTCACCAAGTCAAGAGCTTGATCTTGACTCTAGTGACATTGAATCAGATGAGCCAGGAACCAAGGAAGTGAATGTTGGGAAAGGTGAGACGCAAGCTAAAGATATTGCAGGCCCTGATTCTGGCAAAACTGAGAAGGAAATTTCTCATCATGAGAAGGATTTCACATCTGATCCACCTATTGAGAAGTTAAATGATGAGTTCGTGTCTACTACTTACCCGAATGTACTAGAGAATCTAAAGCTGAGAACCTGATGTGCCCGGTTCGGTGCAAGTTTTAAATTTATAAGGGGGTGAATTACCGAATCTAATAACAACACATACGAGCAAGTATACTCGTCCGTTGTAGCAAGATTTTGATGGTAAGTCGGGATCGTTCGCAGGGATTTGTGTAGTGAATCGAATTGTAAGTTAAAAGCAACTATATCAAACAAGTAGTAATGATATAATGAAAATTCAAATGATTAAAAACTACACTTGCTTAGACTAGTGTACTGCAATTGACTAATATGATTGTGATAACTTTGGATAACATGTTGGTTGTGATAATTAGTTTTGACACTAATCTATTGTTTCTACAAATTAAACCTTCGTCAAGATTTTGGTTTATAAAAACAAGCATTACGTTTAACCAATCAATTCAAGATCAATTCAAGGTTCATGAGTTGGTGTTCCTCAAACACAAAAACAATCTTTTGTCTAATCAAACAAGCTTAGGAAATGGTCAATACGAAAGGTAACCGATTATAGACAAAAGGTCACAATTGAAAGCAAACTATTAATCTCTCGACCTTTAAAGTGGTTTACCATCAATCCGTTTTGATATACAAAAGCATTTTCATTACAATCACAATTAAGTTTCTTTGTTTAATCAAGAATAGTGGAAGACAACAATCATTCATAGACAAATGATTATAACTAGTGGAATAACAATAGTTCTTTCAACCCTTAAGATTACTAGCACTAGTTAAACTTGATTACCCAAATGTCACTATGAAACTTTATCACAATTGGTTCTTAGAATCGACTTGAAATTGAATTAAAACATGTTATCACAATCATATGCCAATCAATGAATAATACACATCATCTAAGCAAGTGCACAAAGGCACTAGCCACTCATAGCAAACATAAATGTAAACTCAATACTTTGAACATTAGAAACCATGATTGAAAGTCTTACAATGATTTGGAAATAAGATTACAAGTGAAAGACAATGATTCCACAAGCAATGCAAATGGTATATTCGACTTTCTCCCTTCTCCTGGACTTATGGACGAATTTCTTGAGTATTTTCTGTGAATGGTTCTCTCTCTAACAAGCAAACACTTTCCTAGCACTCCTCCTCTCTCTAGATTGATTGGTATAATAAATACTCAACAAATGGTTCCATAAATTGCTCTAACCAAGGGTCTAAGTGCATAAATGCTTCTCTTGCTCCCCAAGTAGTATTGAATGGTTAGAATACTGAAAAGAAGGACCTAGAACCGGATTTATAAAGTCACAATCCTTAATAAAGAAGTCTTGGGTCAAACAGCGACTTCCAACCGATCGGATAGAATGGTCTACCGATCGGTTGGTCTTCTCGGTAAATCCAAATTCACTCCATCCGAATCGGTTGCGGGCGGCGACCGATCGGATGGCTATGGCTGATGGACCTATTTCTCGGACTTTTCCGTATGACTTGTTTCTCGGTCGTAGCTCTTGATTCTTTGATCTTTCTCTTCATCCTTAAGCTTATGAACTCGACTACTTGGACTTTAACTCATTGAAGTACCTTACGGAGCAGAACTTGACACAAGATTCACATGCAATCTCAAATACTTCCTTTTTCCTCATTTTTGCATCTTTTCCATCCATTTTCCTGTCTTTGGCTACAAATGCTTTGCAAATACACTTTGGTATGATTTAGTAACAAAAGCATATAAATATAACCACAAAACATATATAAAGCTACCAATAACGCTATCAAAAACATGTTAGATTTAGGCGTTATCAGAACCGATGATCAGTCTCATTTGGAGGAACCCGCCAACTCAATGGGTACTTTGTCATCTCTCAAGAATCTGGATCATGACCCTACATTTGGGGATCACTTTATTTCTGACAAGCCTGCTGATGCGGAAACTGAGAAACCAAATGATGAGAAAGAGGTGGTGTCAATGGTGTCCGTCACTATTAAGCAAGACACTTCTGCAGTCCCTACAATGACAATACCGAATCCAACTGCAACAACAACCACAACAACTCCCTCCGCTGCAACGACTACCACGGCAACTACCATAAATACAAGTGCAATTCCACCAACTACGTCCTCCAACGAAAGCTTCAAGTCGCGCCTTGAAGAGGCTCTTAAGCATATTACAGTTCTGGAAGGTCATAATCTAACCAAGGTTGTCAAACATCACAGCACTAGGTTGTCCAAGCTGGAAAATCTCAACATTGAATATAAGGTAAAGACTGCTGTTGATGAACACGTTGCCGAAGCAGTGGGTTGGGTAATGGAAGCACCCTTGAGAGCTCGCTTCAGAGATCTTCCCACCACTGATATGAAAGAGATTCTTCTACAGCGAATGTATGAGACAAACCTAGACCAAGGTCATGAAGACCATAAAAGATTATACGAAGCTTTGGAAAGGTCAATTGACCGTGACAACTCTGATCAACTCAAGGAGGACCTGGCTGAAATGCGTCAAAAGAAAAAAGGGAGCCAGGACAAACCCAAAACACCTACTGGGTCTCCTCCTCATCCACCCCCTCCTCCTCCTCCATCAGGACCATCTGGAGCTTCAGGCTCATCTGGGGTATCAGGATCACATCAAGCACCACCTCGTCCTCCTGCATCATCTACCAAGGAAGATCAAACGAAACAATCTATAGGTCCAAGCTCATCGAAGAAAGTTGAGTCTACTGCATACACTGCTTGGACGACTATTGACACTAGATTCAAGCCTTCTGTCTCGTCAATTCTTGAAGATCTTATTATGAATGAAGAATCAGCTATCAACGATCAAGATTCTTATTCTGATGATGAGGATGATATCTCCAATCTGCATATTCAAAAGGTGAACCTGGGGAGAGATTGGTGGAAGTCTTTCTCATAGGATAACAGATCTGACTCAACTTGGTCTATACCTTCTGATGAGGCAAAGAAAGATTGGTGGCAACCTCCTCCCATAGGAGACAGACCTCCAACACCTGAACCGGCTTGGTCCATCCCTTCTTCTGATCCGCAAGTTCCTGATAGCAACTAGGCTGATGCTATTGTGTCCAGCTATGTGCCTCCGCTAGAAAACTCACTGCTTGCACAGACTGGAGACATGGGAGCGTTTATAGACTGGTACTGTAAGAAGCAAGGAATCACCAAACTGACACCTAAAGACTTGGAAGGGCCAGCGTATGAAATTGTCAAAGCCTTTCATCCTGATGTGGTTCATCTTCAATTCCAGATGGAAGAATGCCACAAGCTTCTGACTGATCAGGTTGACGAGGGAATTCTCAAGTACAATGTCAGCAAACCACTCCCACTGGGTGGTCCACCTGGACAGGTCACCATCCAAACAGACTTCTTCATCATCAAAGATCTGAAGTATCTCAGGTTTGGCAGCAAGGAGCATAAACAAGCGTTGTCAATTACTAAGATGAAAGCTGCATATTATCCAGACATCGGGTTATAACAAATGGTACCAGATCAGATGTGGATTGAAGAAGAATGCAAGTATGACATATAGGCTTCGTATGGGATATCGCACTGGTGGTTCAAGAGACAACAGTTCTACATTGAAAGACTCGCTGCTGAAGGTGATCGCAAGGTTGTATGATCTCACATGCAGATCTTAAGCGTAGTCAGAGTTGAGATCTTCTCAATATATGGCTACGACTACCTGAGGAAGATCGTCCTTCGCCGAGCTGATCTCAAAGAGCATATCATTGCAGAAAGTGACTTCAAACACTTGCACCCTAGTGACTTTGAAGATCTGTACCTGGTGAATCTTCAAGGCAAGCTGCACCACCTATCACCTCATGAAAAGAAGAATCTTGCCACTGCCGTCAATCTATGGACCAGGGGCTTAGTTATCAGACAACGGGTATGGGACTTTCAGCTTGGGATCGAGAGTTATCAGACTCAACTCAACCTCACGAGGCCTCGATGGGAAGCAAATGATATGGAATTCAAGCACGACTACACGGTTCTTGAGTCTCCAAAGGATGTGGTGTTCAGAGATAGGTATGAGGTTCAGATGATCATGCGGTTCGATGAAATCCACAATTTCAGTGATGGTACTCTACGGCAGATTGAAGAAGCACTGGACTACAGGGTCAAAGAGTACAAGATAAAAAGGGCAAAACCAGGGCGGTATACTATGTTCTGGACAAAGAAAGATCTAGATATGAACAATGAGTTCATTCGTGCCATTCAAAAATGATTGAAGACAAAGAGGATCTTTCGCAGTCTGGAAAGTTATGTTGGTGGACGTGTTCGAGAGGGGGATTACAGACTTCTACAGAGAACTGAATGAGAATATCCTCTCTGTAATAATTAGTCCTCTTTTGTTGTTGTGTAATTATATTATGTTGTGAACTTTGTACTATTTAAGTAGTGATAAACATATGCTTTGCGTGTCGTCGTTACCTCCCTCACTTGTTAAGGGGGAGCAGTATGAGGTACGCTTCAGTGCCTCATTCTTGATATAAGAAGCGAAAGCTTCTTATTTTTGAGTAGAATTAATTCAAATTTTGTTCAAACGATCTCTACTAATTCTGCTCAAAAGAACAAGTATTCCCTCTCAAGAGGGGGAGTACTTGAAACTCTTTGTACAAACCAATACAATCTTGTGAGTCTCTTCCCGAAAACCTCAAAAAGCATATTTTAATCAAAGTTTTTCAAAAACAACATCAATATGCTATTTTTGAGGGGGAGAGAAAATATAAATGGTGATTAAAATATTACTAAGTTGAAATGGCATCTCATGTGAGCGCGACTCAGACTTCACCAATGAATTGACGAAGCGAAACTAACTGTCATTAATCGAAAGGACTTGTCCTGGCTGGGTAATAATTTCAAGCTGGTCTAACCAGTGATGTAAGCGTGTCTCGAAGAGGACTTGTCTGAGTAGAGTGTACCGTTTCGAGAAACCTTCTGTGGACTTGACCAGGCCAGGTAATAATTTCAAGCTAGTCTAACTAGTGATGTAAGCGTGTCTTGAATCGGTCATGTTCACTGATGGTGGATCAATTCAAAAAGTGCGAACTCTACCCAATATGTGAAAATTTTAACTATAAACATCTGAGCACATGTTAAGGGGGAATATTTGAAAAGTACAAAACTCTCAAAGTGTTAGCAAAATGTGTTTCTTAATTATAAACACTTTGAGAGATTTTTTCAAATAAATGGTTTACGGCAACATAGGATAGTCATGGTGTTATAAGGTGGCTAAGGTTAGGAAAACCATCCTATGATCCGCCAGAGCCGGAGGGATCTACCCAAGGACAATACCGAATAGTTAGTATTAGAAAGTCCATAGGTATGATTATGAAAAAAAGGAGTAATATGAGAAAGGAGAAAGAAGGGGTTGAAGAATTAAAAAGAAATGTAATGAGAAAGGGTGAAAAGAAATAGCCGTCCAATTATTCAACCTTAGGGCAGAAACCGGGTTCAGTTCATATGCTACTGGTGGTTACTAAGGTAACACCGGTATTGAAGACAAGACAACATGGATCCAGTGACGCACTGCACTAAACCTTCTAGCCACTCAAGTTCTCTTAAAAGGACTTGTTTCATTCTCACGGGGAACCCTGCATAATCTATCGACCGCTCATTACGAGTTATGTTGATATTGAAACAGGAGACACCGCTCCAGTCTCCGTTTACCAAAAATTGCACTTATCGAGTCTAGAGCCGAGAGATACATCATAAGATCGCATAGGAACGCATGATACTGCTAAACTGATGGTTCAACATTAAGGACATCAGTTGTACAATTAAGAGTCCTACGCAGATCCTAGCAATCTGCCAGAAAATTTATGAGAGAAACTACAAATGTAATTCTCAATGATTGAATGAAAATTCCTGCCAGGGTCAACGTCAAACAGCCCTGACAGCAGGTCACTTCGGTAATTCCTTGTGGATTACGCTTAGTGTTCGCGGCGGTTTCAAACGGTCTACAGTCGTGGAGTGAAGTCCAGTGACTCACCAAATTGTAGATGTACTTCGGTACATCTTGTAAGCCCTCACGGGGGTATCCAATTCAGGAACGGCCTTGGTGATAATGCTCAAATTATGCATATTTTTAGTAGCGTTATTCGTGCTTATGTATATATTATTTGGTTATATTTATATGCTTTTGTTACTTAATCGCACCAAAGTATGTTTGCAAAGTATATGTAACCAAGTACAGGAAAAAGGAAGAAAAAGTGAAAGATTGATTAAGGAAACAAGGACTTACGATTGTACGAAGATTCCCATGTCAAGATCCACTCCGAAAAGGCATTTCATAGAATGAAGATCCAAGTATTCATGATTCCAAGTTCCAAGACATAGGAAAGATCAAGTTTGGACAAAGAACCAAGAGCCTTGAGAAAGATACATGCCAAACATCAAATGACCAAGTTTGTGTCTACAAGACAACTCCATCCGATCGGATGCAACCCGCAACCGATTCGGATGGAGATGATGATCAAGACCATCCGATCGGACACAACCTGTATCCGATCGGATGGAGCCCTCGTACTTTTCTCAAATCTACACTTTGGTTCAATTCTAGGCTCTTCTATTTGGTATTCTAGGACCTTCTAAGCTACTTGGAGGCCAAGTTACAGCATTTAAAGTTCCTATGCTTGAGAGTAGTATAAATAGAGCCTTTGGAAATCATTTGAGGGAGACAACAAAGAGACAACTATTACACAACTATCAATCAACTCTCTTTAATCAACATTTGGAAGTCCAAAACTTTGGAAGTCCAAGAAGTCAACATTTAGAAGTCAAACCTTCAAGAAGTCAACACCAATACTTTTGGTATAATTACCTTATCATTTGTAATCTCATTCCAATCATTTTAAGACTTTTAATCATGATTTCTAATGTTCAAAATTATGAGTTTATGTCCATGTTTGCTATGAGTGGCTAGTGCCTTTGTGCACTGGCTTAGATGATGTATATTACTTAATGATTTACGTATGATTGTGATAACATGTTTTAATTCAATTTCAAGTTAATTCTAAGATCCAATTGTGCTTAAGTTTCATGGTGACATTTTTTAATCAAGTTTGACTAGTTGTTAGTAATTCTAAAGGTCGAAAGGTTTATTGTTATTCAACTCGTTATAAGCATTTGTCTATGAATGATTGTTTTTACCCATTATTCTTGGTTAAACAAAGAAACTTAATTGTGGTTGTAATAAGAATGCTTTTGTCTATCAAATTGGATTGATTGAAAACCACCTAATTGGTCGAAAGATTAGTAGTTTACAATCAATTGTAACCTTTTTGTCTATGATCGGTTACCTTTTGTATTGACCATTTCCTAAGCTTATTTGATAAAACAAAAGATTATTTTTGTGTTTAAGTTTGTTAATCCAAACTTATGAAACTTGAATTGATTGGTTAAACTTAATGCTATTTTTTATAAACTAAAATCTTGACGAAGTTTTAACTTGTAAGAACAATAGATTAGTTCACCAATTAATTATCATAACCAACATGTTAACAAAAGTTATCATAATCATGCTTATCAAGAGTAGTAAACTAGTCTAAGCAAGTGTAGTTTTAATCATTTGAATTATCATATTATCATTATTGCTTGTTTTTTAGATTTACTTTTAGTAGCTTTTATACTTACAACTCGATTCACTCACAAATCCCTGCGAACGATCCCGACTTACCATCATAATCTTTCTAAAACAGACGAGTTCACTTGCTCGTATGTGTTATTTCTAGATTCGGTAATTCAACCCTTATCAATTTAATACTTGTACACACACGTAACACATCAAGTTTTTGGCGCCGCTGCCAGGGATTTTGATTGTGTTTCTGTAAGTTTTAGAAGTCCATCTCTTACCAAGTTCATTTTTGAAAAAAAAAATCCAAGCCAACCATCCGATCGGTTAGACTCCCATCCGATTGGTTCCCCAATATTCAATTTTTACTGAGACGTTTATCCGATCGGCACGCCTGCCATCCGATCGGATCGCTTAGACTTTGATCCAACCGATCGGATTCAACCCTTATCCGATTCGGATCATCTAATCTGATCTTTTCAAACTGTTTTCATTCTTTGCTCGTGTGTTTAAACGTTGCCTAGATTCTCTTGGGAATTGTATGAACACTCGCTCTACTGGAATAGAACCAATTTCACCTCTTTCAAATTCCGAAAGTTTAATTCGAAGACCAAGAAAAAGAACACCTTTTGTTCCATTAACCAACCGTGTACCAAGAGTACCAAACCAACCGTTTGATAACCTTTTCGAAGCCAAATTCGTTTATAACCCATTCATTGATCAACCTTTTCCCATGGCTGACGATCAACCCATGTGGGCCACCAACTGAGCAGTAGCACCCACTCCTGGAGCTGCTATTGTTGCTGTTAACCTTGGTGACAATTTCACCGTGAAAGGTCACCATCTTTCTATGATCAAAGACCGCCAATTCGATGGCCATTCACGGGCCGATCCGCATAAACACATTGCCGAATTCATCGAAATTTGTGGCATGTTTCGATATGGAGACACCGATGACAACGCCATTAAACTCAAACTTTTTCCATCATCACTTTCCGGAGATGCAAAAGTGTGGTACAACGAATTAACCCCAGGAACTATCAATACTTGGGAGGAGATGAGGCAAGCTTTTGTAAGCCGATTCTTTCCACCTGCCATGTTTGACCGAATCATGGGAGAAATTTGTGCTTTCACACAAAATCCTAACGAATCACTCGTCGAAGTTTGGCTTCGTATGAAAGATTTGCTTCGTAGTTGTCATGGACATGGTTTTGGACGAGGAACAATTATCCAAATCTTCTACCATGGACTTGATGAAACATCTCAAGGAATCCTTGATGCTGGAGGAATTTTTCTCTATAAGACCCCTAACGAGGCACATCAACTACTCGAAGACCGAGTACTTCTCAAACTCGATTGGTCAAAAGATTCCAAAACTAAACCTTTACGAAAAACCGTTGCTTTTGCTGAAAGTTCCGATACCTCTAAACTCATGGAGAAAATGGAAGCCTTGACTTCCAAAATCAACTCGCAATACAAAGATCTTAAAGGAGAAATGAAAGAAATGCGAGATGGTTGTAGCAACTGTGGAGGTAATCACCCATCATAGGAATGTGTCGATCAACCAATGGACGAACCTAAAAAAGGAGAAGCTAATTATGTCCAAGGAGGATACCGTGGAGGCGGTTATCGTAGTAATTATTACGGGAGAAATTCTGGAAATTGGCAAGATCGCCAACAAAGGGATAACAACCGTGATTCTCAACCTTGAGCAGACAATCAAACTCCACAAACCTCTGATAAAAAGCCAGATGAAACCGATTTCAAAAAAATGATGAGAGAATTCATGACTGCTAAAAAATCAACCAATGAGTTCATCAAGACCCAATTTTTCTGTAACACCCCAACCCGATAAGGGTAGAAGTATTATGTTATGGCGATATATCAAAGCGAACATAAGCATATGACTAAATAATACAAAATGAATTTCAAAGGTACAAAGGATGAATTTGAAAATACAAGGTTACAAAGGGAACAATAATAAATTCTAAGTTCTACAATTTGTAAAAGTTCTAGTCATCTCTAATCCAGAATAGCTAGTAAGGTCTTCTAAGTCCAAAGTACTCTCCACTCATAACCTAGCTTCCAACTAACACCTGCCGCAGGAAAGGAAATGCGGCTGAGCTTAAAAAGCCCAGTGAACATATATATATATATATATATATACTATATATATATATATATATATATTATATATAATACGAATACAAAACATTAAGGTAAATAAGTTTAAGCAACGAAGGAAAATGAGAAATACAAACGAAAAGCATAATCATGAAAGAGAACAACATCAAGAGTGCATGAGAACTGAATAGATAATGAATCAAAAATGAAATGAAAACAAGGAGGGTTCATATAAGGATGTGCCATAAGAACTCCATACATAATCTAACAAATCATACAAACACATTACAAGTATACGAAGAGGGGAGACCTCTAAGTAAATAAAATAAAAATGTGAGAAGGAGTGCAAGGCACACACCACCTGGTCACCATAATCACATAAACAATAAAACCTAGGATGCATCCATACGCTCCCTAACATAAGTATGTATGTTAGCTCAAGACTAAGCACACATAAGGTTGGCCAATAATAAACGCGTTACAATACATATACATAGGGGGAACGCCGCAGATCTATCACACCTCTACGGGGGTGTCATGCCTAAGGTGCCATCAAAGACATGGTCCTAGTACCTCTAGAACTAGTGAAGCTCAGGCACGGAATATCATATCATACAAAATCAAAACTAGCATAGCAAGAGAAACGAGAAAATAACTCAATTAAGCATGGCAAACAAATAAGCATAGCATGGCAGAGACATTTAAAATAAATGTCAGAAGGGATCACATAGAATGACTATCATACAATGAAAGTCATGAGTCAAATAAAGGGAAACATATCAGGCATAGGATCAATGGAAGTATCCTTACTGAGAAGGGAAAAAATATCTGTACCTTAACAAAATACGCAAGCAAAAGCAATGAAATAAAAGTAGGCAGGAGATCACTCCTTCTTCACCCGATCTACAAATAATCATAATTGTACTTATAAGTTCATAGCCTCATAATCATACGGTCTTATTTTAGTTCTCTTTCCATATTTAGTAACTTTAGTTATTAACATTCCCGTTTATCAACTTAAAGTATTAAAGATGACCATATTAGTAGTTTAAGGTTCATAATGTCATTTACATAAGTTTAGGGTTCATAATGTAGTTTTCATAATTTTAGGGTTCAATATGCAATTATAACAAGTTTAACGGTTATAGTGTCATTATGATAAGATTATGGTATAAAATGTAAATATTATCAAGTTACATGTTTTTACAAGTTAAGTCCTTTAGTTTTAGAAAAATGACCATTTAACCCTTTAGTTTGAAAAATAAACACCTAACACCTTTTTAATCTCTTTTAAACTTTTTAACAGATTTTACACATGAACTGGACCTGTTTAGTCGAATTTTTAAACCATATAATAACTCAGAGGTAAAATTCCCAAAAATTCACAGACGCACCTATATGTCTTCAAAACTTACCCTAATTTTTCCAGAATTTATTATTAAGTATAACTATAGTGTAAAAATCCTTTTAGTCAAATCATCCAGATTAATGATCAGTTTTAACATACGAAAAGTATGCAGTTCAAAGACCCATCAAATTAATTTATAAAAATCTAAAAAAATTAAGAAACTAACTTATATCCCAAATATTATCCTGAAAAAATTTTAGGTCATAAATCGTTATAGATTTCATATTAAAAATCACAAACTACAGGTGAAGTTTCGTAACCCGAAATGCAGTTTTGACACCCGATCTCATAAATTCACAAACTGTGCCTTCACGACCTCTAAAAATTACAAGATTAATTTTCCCAGAAAGGTAGTTTCCTGAACTTATTTCTAGACTCAAAAACCACCTAAAAACACGTTACCATTATTTAATTACAATCGATTAAAGTCGGACTAATTTCCAGATCAGTAGCAGTTTCATAATTTCCTGCAAGTATTTAGGGTTTTGTCATTCCAAACTTTAGTTCTTGACACAAAACGATTATTGATGAGTTTATAACATGTCTAGGTCGATTTATATCAGGTCTTAACATAATCAAAACAATTAAATTCATCATACACACACATGGTCGATTCATACACATTAGGTTTTAAGGTTTCATGATCATTATTTTATGTAACAACTTTTATTATCTTATATGATCATTATTCGACTAGAACATAAGAACACGAACAAGAATTTAAACACGAAGGATGATACACAATACCCTCGTAGCGTGATCGAAGAACACAAGATACCACACGAACGAATCACTCTCCTTCTTTCTCCTTTGGTTCGTACGGCAGAAAACACAAGAGCAAGAACACAAGGTTTGATTAATTTTTGTTCATGAATTCGTATAGATTAAGATTAGTATTACATGGTTACCTTGTGATGTGAATGAAACACGAATAAGAACAAGATCAAGCCCTCCTTTTTGGTTGTTTTTGGATCGACAGCAGCAACAAGAAAGAGGCAGCCGAAAATTTGTGTTTAGGGAGTTTAGGTTTTTTTTTTTTTTTTTTTTTTTTTTTTTTTTTTTTTTTTTTTTCTTCTTTTCTTTGTACCGAATAAATGAGAGGGTGAGGGAGATATTTTAGGGTTTAGGCTTATAGGAATTTTCGGTATTATGGTTGAGGGAAACAAACCGTGTGAATTGATAGAAGTAAATAAGGAGAGTGCCAAATTTTTAGGAGTGGACAATCTTCCAAATTAATGTGTACATATCCTCTTATTTGATCCTTAGGCCAAATTTTTGAAATGTAATACATAAAATGTCGCCTAGCTTAGTTAGGATTAGGACATTATTTATTTTGTACATTTAGCTTATAACATATAGTTTACATTGACTTAATTTTGTTAGGTAACTTAGGTTATGTTCAAAATGTTACTTATTATATTTTCATAAGCTCTCAAAAATTTTAAACTTGAGGGTATTTTTGTCATTTCATATTATGTTAAGTTTTTTGGGTTTTACAACTCTTCCCCTTTTAAAAAGGAATTTTCTTCCTCGAAAATTGAAATGCGAAATCGAAATGAAAATGCGAAATCGAAAGCAATATCGAAAAGAATACGTACCAAGTCAAAAAGAGAAATGCGGATAATCGGATCGTATCGACTCTTCGGTTTCCCAAGTAGCCTCGCTCTCAGGATGGTTCTTCCAAAGAATCTTTACGAATGGAATGGTCTTAGTTCTCATGAGTCTTTCCTGACGCTCTAAAACGGCCTCAGGTTCTTCACTATACGAAAGATCTTCCCGAATCTGATCGAACGGGCAAGACACAACGTGAAGCGAATGATAATTATTCTCACGAAGAAGTGACACATGGAATACATCATATACGTGGGATAAATGGGAAGGTAACGTCAAGCGATGAGATACCTCGCCAACCTGATCAAAATCATTGAAAAGCCCTAGGCTTTCATAATTCACAACGAATTTGTGCCAAGGAATACGAAACAACAATGTAGCGGATAACGATTTAAATCTCATACAGAGATACATGAAATATTCATGCTTGTTAGCAATACGAAGGTAGTACTAAAGAGTAAAACTTCATCAATTCCATCCAGATTCTTAACGAAAAGGGAACTAGTGCTTCATCATAGAAGAACTCATCAATTTCAAACAGATACTGATCGGACTAAGGAACGTACCACTGGTCAATGAAGCACGTGACGAATCATCAAATGTATTAAGAGTTTTATAAGAGATAGATAGTATAATCGTACTGATGATCAATCGAGTACAACTCGAAATATCAACTTGTATTGAAACGCATAATGAGATGGGTAGCATATTTGTACCAACGATCAATAGAGTATAAATCGGAGTATCAAAACGTATCAGAAAACAAAACAAAATAGGTGGAATAATCATACGGATAAAACAAATCAAAGAGTTAACGTAGTCGTACAGACGATAAACTAAGCACATAACGGAGGATCGGAACGTATCGGAGGGCATAACGGAATAGGTCGGATAACCGTATGGAAAGCAACAACTCAAAAGGATTAACGCATCATGAACCAGATCTTCTTCATACGCCCAAAACGTCTAATTTTCCACAACGGGGACATCGTACGAAACATAAAAATTTCATAGTCCACCATTCAAGGTTTCTCTTTCACAAGGATAACTAATCCACCAATCACAGTAATCAACCCCGGACCTTAAACCAGCAAATCTCCAACTTAATCCAATCCAAAAGGTGTTCTACATCTCCGTAGGCAAACTCAATCATGCCAATACACTTTTCAAACTCTCCGTCCCTTACATCTTCGATTTCAACATAGTTGCTCTGTCCGTCCATCCATCTGAAAGTGAGTAGTCGCCATAAAATCTCGAACCGGTCTTGAAGGTCTTCTGCATTTCTTCTGGAAGTGTGAAACAAAACTTGATTTTTCTGACACGATCACTGCAGGTGTGCCAAGGAGCTTGAATAATCTTCTGTTGAGATAATCTTCCAAGTGAGTCACCAAGTTGGACAATTCACTACAATCCACATCGTTTTGTCCTTCCCAACATTTGCGTAAATCCCGTTACAAAGTTGTTGACAGTTTTAATCCCACTTCTACATAGATCATAATTCCACCACCTCGCTCCTGAGCTTCTTCACATCCATCATAACCAATCTCCAGTCGTGCGTCTGATAGTTCGCCTCCCACGGTTTATCTGCATAGATGCATCACTAGCAATCTTTCCGTATATCCTAAGGACATAGCTGACCTTCTTCTCAAGTAGGAACAAATATCCCTCTTAACTTTCCAAAAGTTCTCCAACTTATTCTTCATCCCTACCAAAATTATACTCTTCGAGAAACTTACATCGAGCTCTTCTGACGTAGAAATTTTCAACACCAAAATATAAGGATGATTCCCGTGTTTCTCTTTCGTCCCTGAATATACTAAATCGTCATACTATGACAATTGTCCAAACATTCATGAAATACACGATTCATCAAGCTCACAAGAATAGTCGGAGCAGTAGCCAATACAATTGGCATCACCATGCTCATAGAAATTATAACGGATACAAATCAATTCTAGGAACATCTTGCTCCTTCACACGAAAATGGACATAATCGGATTACAAATCGATCATAGAGAAAACTTCACCCTGAAGTTGATTAGATAAGTCGTCAATAACGGTATCAGTCCTAATCACCATACTACTAAGATTCCAGAATTCCATGAACAACCTCATACCACCATCATTCTTTTTAATAACCAAACTGAAACACAACACAGAGACGCACACAGACGGATAAACCACTTCCTAGAAGTAGGTCCTTCAATACTCTTCATTCAACGTATGTCGTTCGTAAAGGATTTCGAAAATAGGCAAAATGTCGCTTACACATGAATAGAGTTCTGATTCAAATAACACACTGACCTCAGGCACTCCTCAAGACATTCTATGACTCCAATAAGTTCAAGGTATATGATGTAACTATTATCACGCTGGCCAGACGTCATAATACTTGCATCATATACACATGCCTTTATAGCAATCACAGTCTACCTCGAGTCGTGACAAAACACATTCTATTAAACGGATCAAAACAATTACATTCGAGAGGAAATCTTGGTAGTCCATCCCGGAATACATCACGAAATTCAACATCGAAAATTCTCGAGCGAGTTACATCAAACGGAATATCTTCACAAAAGCGAGGGGTTAATATACGGAATTTCAAAGCAAAGGTAATCATGATAGTATGCCAGGTCAGAAACCTGGGCACGGAGTTTGAGTTTCATAAGTCGTCAGAGATGACAAAATCATAATTGTTGTTAGCATCTCAATGCTCAGTCACAATTACATGACCAGAATGAAATTGAATCGAGCATTCCTAAGGAAATCAGGTTAGCAGAATGAAATTGATCTTCAAACATCCTCAACCGAACAGGATAATCTACACTCGTGATGGATAGTCACAAGATTCTCATAGAGATAGAATTAGGAATAGCAATTCAATAATGCAGAGGGGACTTAATGTGCTTAGTAAAAGCAAAAGATACCACAGGATATGTCGTTCTCATATCAACTAAAACCACACAGCACGATCGCATAAGTAAGGAATACCCGAAATGGTACTTGATGTGTCAGCAGCCTGATCCCTGGTCAGAGCAAACACTCGACCCTCGGTAGATTGCTATCAATCATTATCATTCTTACGGTTGTTACCATTCACCTTCGGACATTCTTTCGTCCGATGTCCACTCACACTACAACTGAAACCGGCATCTAACGCCTTATAACACGATCACCCGGATGAAACTTCTCACGGTTAACACATGGAGGAGATGGAACCTGGTCCCATAACTTCTTCTGCTCAGACGAACCCGAACGTAGGGATCAAAACGAACAATGAAGACAAGTCAACGTCAGGATTAAAATACAAAGGAAGAGATCACGTCAAATGAGAAGCCTAATTTCTACCCAATATACTCACAGGTCATTCTAAGGGAGGGAAACAAATCTTCCTATATCCGTAGTTAATAACTACCAGAGTTCTCATAGGATTAGCAATGGATTATGAAAATTCAAGTAGTATCAGATGATACATTCTATATCCAGCATAAGTATTTAATTCACAGAATGTGTTAAACACATGACAGTTGAATGACCTTCGGAATGGTCGGAAAGGTATCAAACTATTTACCAAACAACTCGGAGATGGAGGTCAAAATCAGGAAGTGAAACCTAAATGGTGTAAGGTATCCATGCAGTTCTTAAGGCATTCCAATCTTACTTGGTTACTAAGCTTAGGTTGCAAAACTTTCTAGCTTCTGAAACAAATGTTCTTATAAGGCATAGCTAAAGGCAGAGGCACGAATCAGAGTGATGCGGAAGCAATGCTACTTACATAGATGTCCTAGTCTACCCATTCCTCACCGGTTATAACTTATGTTCCTACGGGGAGATCCTAAAGCAATTTCTCAAAGGTTGTCTTATGAGCGCCTACAGTGGAAACTTAGTGGTCCAAATTTCACGGGTCAAGGGTAAATGTATTACAAGTCGCAGCCTGTTTCTCTGATACCATAATTATAACACCCCAACCCAATAAGGGTAGAAGTATTACGTTATGGCGACATATCAAAGCGAACATAAGCATATGACTAAATAATACAAAATGAATTTCAAAGGTACAAAGGAAGAATTTGAAAATACAAGGTTACAAAGGGAACAATAATAAATTCTAAGTTCTACAATTTGTAAAAGTTCTAGTCATCTCTAATCCAGAATAGCTAGTAAGGTCTTCTAAGTCCAAAGTACTCTCCACTCATAACCCAGCTTCCAACTAACACCTGCCGCAGGAAAGGAAATGCGGCTGCATGCTATAAAAAATTCTATAACAGATATATATATATATAATATATATACGAATACAAAACATAAAGGTAAATAAGTTTAAGCAACGAAGGAAAATGAGAAATACAAACGAAAAGCATAATCATGAAAGAGAACAACATCAAGAGTGCATGAGAACTGAATAGATAATGAATCAAGAATGAAATGAAAACAAGGAGGGTTCATATAAGGATGTGCCATAAGAACTCCATACATAATCTAACAAATCATACAAACACATTACAAGTATACGAAGAGGGGAGACCTCTAAGTAAATAAAATAAAAATGTGAGAAGGAGTGCAAGGCACACACCACCTGGTCACCATAATCACATAAACAATAAAACCTAGGATGCATCCATACGCTCCCTAACATAAGTATGTATGTTAGCTCAAGACTAAGCACACATAAGGTTGGCCAATAATAAACGCGTTACAATACATATACATAGGGGGAACGCCGCAGATCTATCACACCTCTACGGGGGTGTCATGCCTAAGGTGCCATCAAAGACATGGTCCTAGTACCTCTAGAACTAGTTAAGCTCAGGCACGGAATATCATATCATACAAAATCAAAACTAGCATAGCAAGAGAAACGAGAAAATAACTCAATTAAGCATGGCAAACAAATAAGCATAGCATGGCAGAGACATTTAAAATAAATGTCAGAAGGGATCACATAGAATGACTATCATACAATGAAAGTCATGAGTCAAATAAAGGGAAACATATCAGGCATAGGATCAATGGAAGTATCCCTACTGAGAAGGGAAAGAATATCTATACCTTAACAAAATACGCAAGCAAAAGCAGTGAAATGAAAGTAGGCAGGAGATCACTCCTTCTTCACCCGATCTACAAATAATCATAATTGTTCTTATAAGTTCATAGCCTCATAATCATACGGTCTTATTTTAGTTCTCTTTCCATATTTAGTAACTTTAGTTATTAACATTCCCGTTTATCAACTTAAAGTATTAAAGATGACCATATTAGTAGTTTAAGGTTCATAATGTCATTTACATAAGTTTAGGGTTCATAATGTAGTTTTCATAATTTTAGGGTTCAATATGCAATTATAACAAGTTTAAGGGTTATAGTGTCATTATGATAAGATTATGGTATAAAATGTAAATATTATCAAGTTACATGTTTTTACAAGTTAAGTCCTTTAGTTTTAGAAAAATGACCATTTAACCCTTTAGTTTGAAAAATAAACACCTAACACCTTTTTAATCTCTTTTAAACTTTTTAACAGATTTTACACATGAACTGGACCTGTTTAGTCGAATTTTTAAACCATATAATAAATCAATGGTAAAATTCCCAAAAATTCACAGACGCACCTATATGTCTTTAGAACTTACCCTAATTTTTCCAGAATTTATTATTAAGTATAACTATAGTGTAAAAATCCTTTTAGTCAAATCGTCCAGATTACTGATCAGTTTTAACATACGAAAAGTATGCAGTTCAAAGACCCATCAAATTAATTTATAAAAATCTACAAAAATTAAAGAAACTAACTTATATCCCAAATATTATTCTGAAAAAATTTTAGGTCAAAAATCGTTATAGATTTCAAATTAAAAATCACAAACTACAGGTGAAGTTTCATAACCCGAAATGCAGTTTTGACACCCGATCTCATAAATTCGCAAAATGTGCCTTCCCTACCTCTAAAAATTACAAGATTAATTTTCCCAGAAAGGTATTTTCCTAAACTTATTTCTAGACTCAAAAACCACCTAAAAACACGTTACCATTATTTAATTACAATCGATTAAAGTCAGACTAATTTCCAGATCAGTAGCAGTTTCATAATTTCCTGCAAGTATTTAGGGTTTTGTCATTCCAAACTTTAGTTCTTGACACAAAACGATTATTGATGAGTTTATAACATGTCTAGGTCGATTTATATCAGGTCTTAACATAATCAAAACAATTAAATTCATCATACACACACATGGTCGATTCATACACATTAGGTTTTAAGGTTTCATGATCATTATTTTATGTAACAACTTTTATTATCTTATATGATCATTATTCGACTAGAACATAAGAACACGAACAAGAATTTAAACACGAAGGATGATACACAATACCCTCGTAGCGTGATCAAAGAACACAAGATACCACACGAACGAATCACTCTCATTCTTTCTCCTTTGGTTCGTACGGCAGAAAACACAAGAGCAAGAACACAAGGTTTGATTAATTTTTGTTCATGAATTCGTATAGATTAAGATGTCACAACCCGTAATTTCAGGTCACTTTCCTAACCTCGACAAATCACCATTCATGATCATCATTCATTTCAGCGTAACCAGTTCGGTTTAGCTGTGAATTCATAACATTGTCAGTAAGGACACATCATATAGACTAGAGGAGTCTGCATATCATCAGTATTTTAATTCATGCACGGTTATGCATTATTTAAATTTACGTATGGTTATTTATTTAATTAACGTTACCACTCAGTCAGTATTATTAACAATTATACCCAGTACTCCAGACAATGATCCTAATAAATTTTTATACTAATTTTAATAATATAAAGTTTATATTATTATTTTACCCGGTGTTATTACACCAATTGCTATATTTTTCGTTAAGGGCTTATAACTCCGTCATATTACGAACAATTAACCCGATAATTATTCCGACACCCGATTCTTGTCAGGAATATATTTTTACAATTTTTGCAACTTCGTCGTATTTTACGTCACTTCGTTGATATTTATTTCAAGACAACTCGGTACCCGATAACACCTAAAGTATACACAAAACAAACTAACTCATACAATAATATTATACAAAAATCTCACTTGTCCAAATTTTCTTCCATAGGCCACGCCCCCCATCCTTCTTTTACCACTTTTCTTTGCAAAATCATGTCACATTTAATAAGAGTTGGTAACTTGTCCCTTTAATTATTTTACATACAAACTAGAACTCATTCATTTGTAAAGATCAAGAGCAAATATTTCCTTCATTTTTTCTCTCCAAACCCACGGCTCAAGGAGAACAAGAAGCAAAAACCATAAACTTTTTGAGTTCAAGTAATCTACAAGTCTCTTTTGGCATTCTTGTTAAGGTTTTGCAATAAAAACCTCAAGATTTGCAACCATTTCTCTTCAATCTCAACCTACATTGTAAGTAACTTAAGGACATTTATTTTTCATGTTTTCCTTTCATTTGATCTATATGATCATGTATTTTCATGTGGCTTTTGTTAAAAATGCAAGTTACATAAGTTAATGATACCATTTTTCTTTAAAAATACTCTAAATCACTAGATCTATAACTTTCACTATGATCCTCATGAATCACACTATGTTTAGTGATGTTTAGGACCCCATGACCCTTTGAGAAGGTGTATGGTAGATCAAGAGTACTTGTGGAGTGGTGTGGAAGTAGTTTGTTTAAGTTTTGGACTAGGAAAAATGTATTCTTAACCCACATAAAATACCTACTGCCTTTATTTTAAAAAACGTGGGAAACTCAGTAAGTTTGGGATAATTTTTGGCCAAATATTTAGAAAATACATTCCGAGACGAAGCCGTGGCCGAAAACGGGGATAAAAACGAGTTAATAACGAAGGAGATATGATTTTTACAAGTTTAACGACGAAAACTATTTTCCGGAAAAACTGCATGCTGTTTGGTAGCATTCGACGGCTTATTTGCGGCGTTTGACGAAACCTAGATGAACCAAGCTACTAATAATGTGTTAGCATTTATTTTTACGAAACCATGGATATAAAGAACGAAGAAAACGAGCTTATAACGATCAAGATATTCGCGTTTTAAACTAGAAATACTTTTATTTATTTGACAGCTTTTATTTTAATAAATATAGTTCGAACTAAAGTATATTTTTCAAGTAACAACAAATAGAAGAGCCGTTTTCCTTAACCGTTGAGACACGTATTGTCACTATTTCACTAACACGTCAATGAGATGACTTCATAGGTTTTCAAAACGTCAAGACCAACATTAACGTTTTATACACATTATGACACGACTAGTTTTACGTTAGCAAGTTAACATATTTATATCAAGTTTTGGAAAACTCTACATATCAACGATAACTAGTATTTTCAAATGACGAGTGGTATAGGTTACATATACATGTACATGCACTACATTGCTTCATGATCTCAAGTAGTATTCATGCATTCATTTTAGGTAGCGGCTAGTGTTCGCGCCTTGTTATTGCCAAGTATTCCAAGTGTTCCAGTATTTCAATTATTCCAAGTATTCCGAGTTCATAGCATTGTTGTATCATCACTTCAGGTGAGTTTTCATAGCCCCGTATACATTTTATTATTGTTTTCAAATCCCACGGGGGAGAATACATTGCAACCATTTTTATATGCGAGCCCTAGTATCAAATTCCTTGTACATAGATTAAGTTACCTTGTTGCCATATGAAAGTCCCCTATATCATGAACCGTTAATTTACCTGTAAGCGAGAGTGAGTGGATAGATCTATCGAGGGTGACGCCTCCATCCGTGTTGGCTTTGACCAACAACCGATAGCGGATGCATTTCATGTCTTTTCATTTGAGTGTCTGGCAAAACACTCCCAGGGGCTCCAGAGAATTCAGTCACAGCGTCGGGGTCATGAGCTTAAGGCTATTGTACAATCATTTTTTTTATGTGACTTATGTCATACACTTTATACTTGTGGCTATCGTATAACTTCATTTTATTAAACCTATGAACTCTCACCAACTTTATGTTGACCGTTTTTAGCAATGTATTTTCAGGTTATTAGCTATCATGTGGGCATGCATTGGACCATCTTGGAGTCGCGGGGTCGACTTGCATCACTTATTTTCATGCACTTATGTAACCGTTTGATCTACTATGGTTTTGTTTTTAAACTTGCAACATCATTTGGGACCTATGTTTTGTAAACTCTGATTTTATTTATGATCAAACGTGTATTTTCAAAACGACACTTTAGGTCGTTCAATATATCCATTGTATGAGACGCCATGAAAGTCACACCAAGGTATTCAATTCCGCTGCCATTAACAGGTAAATTCAGGGTGTGACAGATTGGTACCAGAGCAATGGTTATAGCGAACTAGGTTGTATCTTGGACCCTAGACTATAACTACCCCAACGGTAGCGTCTCATCATTACATCATAAGTGCACATTATTATTTACGAGGATTCATTACATGGGTTATTCCTTTCATTTTGCATTGTTGCCACAGAGATATGTCTTCCAATTCCCGCACTATTGTTATATTTTCTGATGTTTACATCGAGGACGCTATGTCTTCTACTACTTCCATGGTTGCACCTACTCCTCAGATTTCACTTATTGCACCACCTTTGGTTACTCGTGCACCTACAGATTCATCATCCCATACTATTCCGGTTTCCACAGAATCCAACTCTTATGTTCCGACGTCGCAAGACGATCGGGGGTCCTAGGAAGAGCGTACGTTTTGTTGCCTCTACTCCTAGGGTGCCCATTACTCATACATCACATCGTTCTTTCACCAGTTGACCTTACATCATACTCACTATGGATAACATCCGATGCCGAGACCGAGCCCTTGAGGAGGGTAAAGTCGCATCTACACCATCATTATCACCATTAAGGTATCTTAGGAACAGGGATGTCCCTATTACTTCAGCCCATACAGAGTATACCATTTGATAAGACGTACATGCTTAGTCCTTATGGACCTATTAGAATGTTTATTGCAAGAAAGATAGTATATCTTCATTCCCTCACTATTAGAACACTCACTACTCATGTATTACCACCAGTATCAACTACTCATACCACTATTGGTCGTCCCAGAGTGCATACTCCAGTTTTACCGCTTAGACATCGCAAGATAGCGTAAAAGAAGGTAGTGATTCCTTCAGTATTATCACCATCGACTTTATCATCATCATATGGAACCCCATTTATACCATCACATTTCAGGGACTCTACTCACATACTTAACTTACCGCTTGAGAAGCGTACATGGTTTGATACACCATTACCATATACCACTAAGGACACTACACCACCTTATAGACTAAGGTTGATGAGAGTTCGAGAGCCCTTACTGTTAGACAATCTACTACTCTTCATCGTTAGATGATGATCTCTAATTAATTGAGACTACACGTGAGGGTTTAGATGCCCCACAAACCAAACAAGAGCAACAACAAATCGCCAAAGAGTGGCATTCTTCGCAAGGACTCTATACTATCTCAGGTATAACCGACTCATACTTCCATGACATAATGAACCAACAAGATGCTTTGAGCAATGTTACACCACCACAAGAGAACTCTTCACAACTCCCTTTTCATTACCAAGTTTGATTACATCACATTCTAAACCGATGAGTTGGATTTCATCATTGGTCATCGTAACAACACCCCACCAATCAGATATGACACCGAGACCTTCGAGATTCGGGAGTCTAACATTGCCTTTCAGTACGACCATTGTCATTTCTTTCTTTCCCATTCTCACTTGACATGAATTAGATAACATCTTGTGGATGACACCAAGATCACGGACTCGACAGGAACATTAATAGATTCCTCAGGAATGGATTGGAATCTACATTATCTCGGACATGAATCGATGCACAACCCCAGACCTCACTTCAGGACTCATCTTAATCTTATGACGCCACAAACATGGATTCATTGAAAAGGGCATCATTCTAGCTTTTACCTTTACTCGCTTTTACTATCATCCTAGCCACGGGAAGTGTGGCGTAGTTCAAAGAAGCTTGCGGTATTTTGATTGTTGTACAACGAGATCCTCAAGTATTGACTTTACTATATGTGTATGGTTGTGCTATCTATGACACCGGTCAATGTAGACCGAAATCTTCAAGTGTTGTATTCATGTGTTATGAGGATATACGCATGATTGCGGTGGTATACATAGTGAACAATGATCGTTGCTATTACGAGTACTCATGGTTGTATTCTTTTATGGTTTTGAAGAAACATGGCACCAAGGAAAGTTAAGACTACATCGGCTACACCGAACATGACACAAGCAGCTATCCAAAAGCTTGTTAAGAATAGTATTCCTGAAACACTAGTGGTTGAAAGAGCCGTTGAGGCTGCTCCTCAGATAGAGACATCTGGGGAAGCTAGTAATGGAACTAATGGAAGAAAGTGTACGTATAAGGACTTCAAAAGTGGTAATCCCATCAAATTCAAAGGTACTGAAGAAGCCATTGCTATGATTCATTGGTTTGAGCATACCAAATCTGTATTTCACCTATGCTATTGTCCTGAGGAAGCTAAGGTAAAGTTTGTTGCTAGTATACTCCCTGATGAAGCTATATCATGGTGGAATTCCTACACCGAGCTCATTGGAAAGGAATTCCTGCCTTATATCATAAACCGTAT